>BJCO01636272.1:0-18096 GCA_018326465.1 Flaveria floridana
AACTCTTCTCTCTCTCTATGTTTGTACTTTTACATGCAAAACATTTTGTGTTCTTGCTTTAATTGCTAATTTCGTGCTAAATCCGCTGCAAAAACAATCTGAATGATCAAACGAGAGGCTGAGATCCTATCATATATTGTCTTGTAATACCCATTTGATCACAAAATATGCCAATGATTTGGTTCTTGAATTCAGTTTCTTGCTCACATCTTATGATCTTGACCTTATGATCACTTTGATTTTCAATTTTTAGAATGAAGTTCTTCAAGATCTCAAGTCTTATCCTTAGTTCTAAGGAAGAAAACCCAAGTGAATCTTGTGAAATCATTTGTAATCACTAAACACTATGAGGTCCTTCCTAGACTCATTACACTGGTGGGGTCAAAGAGATCCATATGTAATAAGTGCAGGGGAGTAGTCATAGAGTTCTTTTCCTTTGACCTGTGAGACACCATGTGTTGTTTCCCTTTTAGGCATGCAACATAGTGATCATCACTTGTAAACTCTATCTTTAGCATTCCAGTTACCAAATCATTGTTAATTAATTTATTCATATTCTTAAAGTTTACATGGCATATTCTTTTATGCCAAAGGAAAGACTCGTCACTATTTGCTTTAGATAGAAAGCAAGAAACTTCTCCTGAAGAGGATGTTTCCTAAAAATCCATCTTGTACAGTTCCATTTCTGGGGTGCTGAGTAGGAGGTGCACTTGAGGAATGACCACCCCGGGCTTAAGAAAAATGCACTCATGCTCAGTGAAGAGCATGTTATGTCACTTGTCACAAAATTGCGATACACTCAGTAAATTATACCCAAGCTCCTTAATAAAATTTACCTTTTTAATGCTGAGCTTACCATTTATGACCTTGCCTCTTCCTGTAATATAACCTATAGCATCTCCTCCAAAAGCAACTGGCCCTCTATCAATTCTGTCAATGTTTTGAAGCAAAGAGCCATTGTCTGTCATGTGCCTGGAGCAGCCACTGCCAATAATCCATACATTCTTCTTGGTCTTCAGTTGTTCTTGTACAATAAAAGAGACTTAGTTACATTTGGAAACCCAAGTCTCATTGGTCTTGGGCTTTTCAAAATAAACTGAAGATAATGCAACAGTAATTGACCCTATACTAGGACTTTGGGAATCATCTGCTATTGTAAGTGAAGAAATTTAATGTCGCATGGTCTTCCTTTATCTTCTACACCATCTTTGGATAATTAGACTTGCCCTTCAATATTTAGGAAGTTTTTATAACTTCAGAAATTTTGGAGACTGACCCTTCGGAAGATCTTGCTTTCACTGCAGCAACCTTTAGTGCTTCGGAAGCATTCCTTTCTTCCGAGACCAAAATATATTCCGAAGGCAATTTTCCACTTGTCTTTATTTTCATTTTAGAGGTTTTGAAAGAAACATAGATTTCTTCTAGAGCTTTCTTCTTCTTGTTCCTCTTAGAAGCCTTTTTCCTTGTGATGTTGGCATTACATATAGGATTGTAGAAGCAATCCTTAGCAAGATGAGAAGTATTGCCACACATAATGCAGTCAATTTGCTTTCTTCTGAAGACTTTCTTATGAATGGAAGACTGAGTTTGATCAATTTCCATTTATATCCTCATCCTTTCAAATGTTATAGCAAGCTTTCTAGGGTGAAGCTTGCCTTCGGAGGTGGATGGTTCATGCTGTGTAGTAGTGTTACACAGCTGAGCAGCCTTTATTCCTTTACAGGGATGAATTGGACCTAAACTTGAACTCTTGGTACTAGAGTTCAAAGTTGTATCCTTAGTCTTTATCACTTCAAACCCTCCAGAGATAAAAACTTGTTTCTGCTTGGAGTTAAAGGTGACCTTGATCTCTTGAGCTCTCTTTGATCTTCTCTTGGCTGCTCGGGTCAAGTTCTTTCTCTTAGACTTTGTCATCCCTGACTTCTTTCTCTCATTAGGAGAATAGTGACCCTTGTTAGGATGATCTTCTTCACTATTCGTAGATATATCCTTCATTATCTCCTCTTCATCCTCTTCATCACTAAGATCTATGGATAGAAGCTCATCTTGACTAGTTCCACTCCTGGGAGATCTTACATATAATAGAGTGTATGGAGGAGCTACCTCACTAGATCCCAGTCCCTGTTTGTTTTATTAACATACTTTGGCATGCAGGGATGACGATATTATATTCTTGAAGGTCTCTTCTTCAAGAACATGTTTCTCGGCCTTGGCTTTGCTGATCACAAGCTCAGCCTGGCACTTAGTTAACTTACTGATGAGATCTTTGATTTGAGTCTTGTAGTTGGTATGCTCATATTTAAGAGTTGAAATGGTTTTCTTTAAGTCTTCTATTTTTAACTTAAACTCATTTTCAGCTCTTTTGAAATCAGATTTTAAGATATTCAAGGACTCAAAATCAGATCTCATCTCTAAGTTATAGGACCTATATCTTTTTAATTTAGCATAGCATTCTAGAGTACAAAGATGTTCCAATACCCTAGGCTTCATCAAGATATGCCATCAGTGATTGGTTTAGAGACACATCTTCTACCTGGAAGCTTAAGTCAAAGCCTCCTTCTTCAAAAGCAATGCAGCTTGCTGCTTGGGCTTCTCAATGTATGGAGCTCCCTCGGTGTAGTTTGGCTTGGGTTGTGCCTGGCCACTATTTATCCTGGGTGCCTTGCACTCGCTAGCAAAGTGTCCCATTTAGTTATATTTGTAACACTCTACTTTGCTTTTGTCTAGCCTAAACTTTCCACTGGATACATTGCTTAGAAACTTCCTCCATGTCCTCTTGTAGAACTTCTTAGCTCTATGAGTGAGAAGAGCCATTTGTTGGACTATTTCCATATACCCAAGGTCATCTGTATGGATACAGTCCAAATCTTCAAGGGTGAAGAGGAAGTTGCATGTGCTTTCATCATGAGACACAAAGGCCTGTGATGAGCTTGTATCTTGGAATGGGCCTTCTTGGATGTAGCTTTCCTTAGGTGTTTCTGTCAAGGTGATGAAAGGGACTTTTGGTGAGTTGCCAGGGTAAGACATCAAAATGGTGTTGTGGCTCTATATAATCCCTTTCAACCACATGCAGGGCAGAACTCTGCTAATTCCTGGAGTTACCAGATGAATTTTGCATGTTAATCTCCATCTTGTGGTCATTGAGGATGCCATATAACGTAGTAAGAGTAAGGGTCTTGAGGTTTTCAGTCGTCTTATTGATCACATAGTAGTGTGTCCATTGTCTAGGAAGAGAGTACATGAATTTCCTTATAATTTCCTGTTCTCCAGTTTTACTCCAACATTCATTAGGGTGTCCACAATCTTAACATACTTGAAGTATTATTAAGTCATGGTTTCACCTGTATTGAAGGTAAAATTCTTAAACTGTCCACAATCTCAACATACTTGAAGTATCATGCCACGTCCCGCAGCAGCTGAAGATGTGCATGCATGTAAGATCCTGAGGTAACAGACTCCTACATCCTGCTGTCTTGTTACTTGATGAAGCCTTCCACTCTTAGGCACCAAGTATCAAAATCATCAGGAGTGATTAGTGGGGACTTTACCATGGTACCAGTTTACATATCAGACTTAGAAGCAGCCATTTGAGATGTTAAGTGTTTTGTGAGAACTGAGAAGATTTAATATGGTGAGATCTTACAATCAAGAGCCTGGAATGCTCTGATACCAATTGCAGGACAGGTTAAGGGAGGTCAATACAATCAGTCTCATAATATAAAGAGTTCTAGAACACTTAATAGTTCAAATAGGGAACCAGATTTAAGAACAAAATACAAAGAACACAAGTAAGCAATATGACAGAACACAAGAGCAATATATATGGTTTTCAAGAATTTTGTATATTAATCTCAAGTTCTTTTAAAAGTGTTACAATGCATAAAATAAGATATAAGACCCAGAGATACTTTATACTACACTCTACAACTAGCTATACTTGAAAAGCAAGTTGGAACATTGGATGACAACAAAATCAATATAGAGTCAAAAGGCAGATTTGCCTTTTGACTATTGACTATGACATGCCATACCTCGCATCCTAATATATTATGAAAAGGATAAAAGTACATAAAATAGAAAGTTATAGACTCAAGACCTCAATGTATAGTTGCAAAAGCATGGACCTTTTCACCATCTCTTCAAAGTTGCAACGAAAAGTGGGTCAACTTTATGCAAAAGTACATCCGAGAAAAGCATGTTCTCCTCTATCTTCGGAAGAAATCAGTTGGGTCTGAAAAGGATAGTCTATATTATCAACACAATCAAAGTCAACAAAAGTCAATGACACGGTCAAAGTCATCGGAAAAATCAAACAGACGCGTTCGAGATGAAGAACCGAGACGAGACGTTGAAGATATATTTGACTAGAAGTTTTATTGTTAATAAATATATTTTATGCCAACAAAATATATTTAATATTGTTTTAGTCTTTTTTATGTTTTATTTGTATTTTCCCTAATTAGTTTAAGTCTAGGGACTTAATGTGTCATTAATGAGTATTATATTCACTATATATAGATAAGTGATAATTAGGGTTTGGAAGCTTGCAAGAGCCAGATTTAAGGTTTTCTGCTTTGTAATATCATATTCAAATCATCAAAGATCAAACAAGGGTTTTTCATTGTGTTCTTGAGGTGTTCATCAGTTGTTCATCCATATTTTGTGTTTGATCCAACAATTTTCATAAATCTCATTGATTCAAGTGTTGTTTGGGACCAACAATATGGTATCAGAGCCTATCTGAGATCCACATTGAATCATTTGTGAAAATTTGTTGCTGCTATTGAAGATTCATCAAGAATTTTAAGAGGTTTGTATGTTTTTAAGTTCAAAATCAATGTTTCATTCATTGTTGATCTAATCTGCTTGTTTTGGATATGGAAATTGATTGAGGATTGTTTTATTTTGGTGTGGGAAGCAATAGAAATCATCAGATATCAAATCCTTTGAGATTTGGATGAGTTTGATTTCGTACTGAAAAAGTTGTTAGATACGTCGGGCGAAACTAGAGGTCTTCCAGCGAAACTAGATCTTGATCCAGCGAAACTACATTTTTCTTTGTCCAGCGAAACTGTGTGTTTCTTCTAGCGAAACTAGCACAGTCCAACGAAACTATAGCTTGTGTGATTTATTGAAGTTTGTCATTGATTTCCAGCAAAACTACACACTTTGAACGAAAGTTCCTATCACATTACTGTTCAAACAAGCGAAAGTGTTGCTGAAATTGTCATCAGAACGAAATTCTACTGGTTTCAGCGAAATTACGAGCGAAACTAAAGTTTTCAAGCACTGTTCTAGCAAAACTGCTGCTCAGCTGCCGAGCGAATTTACCAGCGAAATTAGAAGCGAAATTAGCAGCGAATTTAGTAGCGAATTGTTGGATTTTTAGCGAAATTATCAGTGAATTTACAGATTCTTCAGCAAAAATAACCTAAAAAATTATCAGATTCTTCAGCGAAATTATCAGTGAATTTACAGATTCTTCAGCGAATTTACAGCTTGACCCCAGTTGCTTAAAAATTCCAGGGGGGAATATTATTCAAAAATTTTTGAAAAAATATTTTTAGTATTGTGAGTTAAAAGAATTTAATATTTTAAATGAAAATGTCATTTTTAGATGATCTCGAAACAGGCAACGCCACAATGGCACAAAGTCGATTTGATTCTTTTGCAGCCATGAGAGATGAAAACATATCTGACATTGTTGATCAATTTCTGATGGTGGCAAGCAACTTTAAGAAGTATGATGACGAGCAGGGAAATCATGAACATGTCGCAAAACTTTTGGACTCTCTTCCTCTACAATGGAGTCCACAAGTTAGATTGTTAAAACAGGAAAGAGATTTTGCTAACTACAAACTCATGGAAGTTATCAACAAGTTAAATTCATTTGATTTGGATATGAAAAGTAAATAGTACAGTCCATTTATTTATGGTGGTGTATCTTCAAGTGTTGAGATCAAAGAAACTAATAAGTCAACCATGCATTCATGACTGAGGTGGTAAACAGTGATGAAGATTCTATTGAGGATTTTGATCCTTTCAAAGAATTCAGATGTGATACTCAAGGTGAGAGTTTTGGTGATGTTGGTGATTGTGCAAGCCGATGTGAAGTTCAGGATGAAGGAAAACAAAAGGAAGGTGAAGCTGAAGAAGCTAAGAAGAGAGCTACTGAGGAGGAAGAATACAAAACGAACACTCTCGTTTATCAATATGAAAAAGCCCTAGCTACGGAAAAGATAGTTATAGGACTCCCTTATGAGGTTGTACAAGACATGTGTTCTCCTCCCTGCAAAATTCCTTTATTCGGGATTTATAAAGCTAACAGATTATTGTTAGAAAATGAAAAAGAATTAAAACGAATAAACAAAGAACTTAAAATCAATGAGTCTAAATATTTTATTAAACTCAGAGAAGCTTTAAAAGAAACTAATCTTTTAAAAAGAAATCTTTTAGAAAAGAATGTCGAGATTAATGTTTTGAGCGAACGAGTCACATTAGCAGAATTTGAGACTAGAAAGCTTAAAACTAAACTTGATAAATGGACGATATCAGGGATGAAATAGGAAGAACTATTCTGTAAGCAAAGGGGAGCAAGAATAAAAACAGGTGTGGGATGTGGTGAAACTTCATATGTTTATCCTCCTCCTAGCACTCATTGTTACTCTCCTATGTTTCAACCTCATCCATCTAATAATTTGATTGAAGCCGTGGATACTAACAGTTTACATGCAGGTTTAAGATGTGTTAATCACAAAGAGGTTAGAGATGATTCTCCTGCAGGTTTGGGACTCATCAAGCAAGGATCTGATATGCAAAACGATAATTCCACCTCTGATGCTCCAAAGCTAGTATCAGTTGCTTCCCATAACTTTTTTAACAAATTCAAAATAGGTTACATCCCTTCTTTTGTTCCTCCCAAGTTTGTCAAAGAAGGAACAGTTGAGGAATCATCAGGCAATCAAAACTCAACAAGTGGTATCCATCAAGATCTATTTGAAGCAGACTTGTGTATACAAGACTGGACAAGCTCGGATGATGAATCAGAGATCAATAAGTTACCTGAAGTTGTCAAGTCTCAAATGCTTCAAAAGGTCGAATCAAGACCTATACAGATCTCATCTCCAACTGCTAAAAATATTAGTAGTTCCTCCAAAACTCAGCAGAAGCACTTACCATCTTCATCTGCTATCCATCAAGCTCGTCACAAATCTGCCTTCAAGTCTGCCAAGTCACCAGTCACACAAAAAGGTGAAACTCAGCTGAAACTCTCTCCGTCCTCATCTGTTAGATATAAAGGTTCTAAGAAGAATGTTCAGATCTAACCTCCCAGAACATCACACATCAAATCACTGCTAAGTTCCAAATCCACATTGACAAAGCCTCAAAAGATTCAATTTCTTGATATCCAAAAGAAAAAGCTTCAAGGTTGTCAACAAGCTGTAATAACCTCAAAGCAGCATCGACTCTCTCCTATTATCCACAGGACTACAAAGAACCAAAAGCCTTTCAAGGCTTGCTTTAGATGTTGAAAAGAATGTCATGTTCTAATAAGTGCCCTCAAGTTCAAAGACATGCTTTGAATGGTAAAGGCAAAACAAATTGCTTATTCAGATCAGAGTCTAGAAGGAAGGTGCAAAACGGTAAAGGCAACACGGGTTGCTTCTCGGGTCCAAAAGGTAAAAAGAACATGTCTTTGAATGGTTGGATAAACAACAATCTATCCAAACCTTCTCATGTGAAGTCGGTTTCGCAAATTTGGAAAATAAAAAAAAAGGTTGAAAAGATAAATGATTTTTCACAAGGGTGTGTGCTTAAGCAGGTTATGTACACCAATGAAAATGGAACACCCAGGATTACGATGGTCTGGGTCCTCCTTTCTAACTAATCTGCTAATGAGTGCAGGAACAGTTCAAGAGGACTGTTAGTAATTCGGTTTACCGACAGAGAATGTTCCTCATTCAAATTTTGAGGCGGAACAAACAGTTTATGGTTACGGTATCTCATCCATATTCTAGATTCTTATCTACGCTATTACAGTTCACACTTTACAATCACTGCATTTTTCTTGGTACTTCATTTCTCCTCTTTTTACTAGTATAATTTGGAAGACTTTCTTTGGTAAATTTCTATTTTAGTTTAGTTTATTAAATAAAAAAAGAAAAATAAAATTTAGGGGGAGATTATAACAAAAAAATGAAATGAAAAATGAAATGGGAACTAATAACTTCATTTGGGATGACTAAAAAATGATAGTAAATTTTCTTGTATGCTTGTTTGCATGACTTGTACTTTGTGAGAAATGATAGTAACTGATGTAAATGTCTGTATCACTTAAAATTCTAAAATCTACAAAAGATAGTTTCATTATATGATATGCTTGGTAGGCTCAGCCCAAAAATGAAGTAAATAGTGATTTTGTAGCCTAACTAAAGCTTTAGAACTCGGTGACAATGATCATTTCCATGATATCACGGTCTGCACAAAGTTACAAGTCACGTCAAAACTTGGTTAAGAGTGGTTGATTTATGTCTTGATTCTGTTCTTAGTTTGTGTTAGGTCTAACATCCCTTATCCCAAATTGTATAATATGTATAATAAAATACATGTTTATCTCCTCTGCTATGCGTGAACATTGACCTAGAGTGATGATCTTCTCTGCTATGCGAAAGCATTGACCTGAAGCTCTCATTAACACGCTAAGATGATCTTCTCTGCTATGCGGAAGCATTGACCTAAAGCTCTCATCTTCTATAATAAGATGTACATCTCCTCTATTATACATGAGTATAGACATGGAGATATCATCATATAGTCTGTATAGTAAAGTCTCTCGTCAAATGATCATGCTATCATATGCATGCATCTGTGTCAATTAAGAACTACTGAAGCAAAATCAATGATTACACTCAATAAACCTTGATGATGGGATAAGTTTTTTATCAGATGTCTATGGGAATCAAGTTACCTGAGCTTCTCTAATTGAACCTAAAACATGATAAAATCAGCTGCAGGTCACTCGTTGAAAAGAATAAGGCATGGGTTTAATTGGACAAACATACCGACAATCATTCTTGAACTATTTTGGCTATCAAAAACTTCAAATTATGATTAGAATCTACATCAGTGTGATCCCACTAACTCGTCGATGTTTAAATACATCTTTGTGCTCAAGTATATCTTGAGGATGTGATCTCATGATCAAATAAGTTCTTGATGTTAAATGATTAAAATAATAATAATAATAATAATAATAATAATAATAATAATAATAATAATAATAATAATAATAATAATCCAAAAATCCAAAAAGATTTTTCATTTCAAATTACTTTTAAAGTCTTTTATATTATGCTATTGAAATGATCTCATATTTTTCATGCATTTCATGGGAAATTGCATACACAAACGAACATGGTTTCGCTTGTTTACATTCAGAGATAAACATGGGTTTATTTGTATTGTTGAAATGATCTAACGAGAAATGTGTAGAATGTGTTTGTGTTTGTAGTGCAGATTTTGCTGTAAGTGATGACCGATCATCACCTGAGCAATGAACCAGACACGAGAACCTGTACTTCAAATTTGCAGAAGATATAGAGCTAGGAGCCTCCTTCTACATCTTCTGAAGCACTCAAGAGTAGAGAGTTGGAAAAGTTATTCCTGATCATTTGAAGAGAGGGAGCATACAAAAAGGGGGAGCCTGAGAGATGAAAGATCTTCATCAACACATCATCAATCTAGGGGGATATTGAAGATTATTATATCGTTAACTTATCGGAGTTTAAGATGATACAAGACGTTGATAATGATAGACCAAGGGGGAGTATTGTTGGCTCTGAAAAGGATAGTCTATATTATCAACACAGTTAAAGTCAACAAAAGTCAACGTCACGGTCAAAGTCATCAAAAAAGTCAAACAGACGTGTTCGAGACGAAGAACCGAGACGAGACGTCGAAGATATATTTGACTAGGAGTTTTATTATTAATAAATATATTTTGTGCCTACAAATATATTTAATATTGTTTTAGTTATTTTAATGTTTTATTTGTATTTTCCCTAATTAGTTTAAGTCTAGGGGCTTAATGTGTCATTAGTGAATATTATATTCGCTATAAATAGATAAGTGGTTATTAGGGTTTGGAAGCTTGCAAGAGAGAGATTTGAGGGTTTTCACTTTGTAATATCAGATTCAAATCATCAAAGATCTAACAAGGGTTTTTCATTGGGTTTTTGAGGTGTTCATCATTATCTTACAATTTTAAAAAATCTCATTAATTCAAGTATTGGGACCAACTAAATCAGTCTTCACTTCATTTGGCTTCGGAAGACTTTGTCTTTGAAGATTCGGAAGACTTCATCTTTTGCCTTCGGAAGATTTGGGCTTTGGCTTCGGAAGATTTTACACCAAGAATATTTTTCTGAGTATAGTGTAAAACTTTCAAAGCAACATCTACCTTGTACTAAGTGCATGCATGCAGGAAGCCTTGGGTTGCTTTGGTTACATCAGCCTTCTTGCATAACCTTACAAAGTTGTTCTTGAGTTACTGTAATATTTCTATTTGCACATAGTAAATGACAACCTCAGCATCAACAAATGGATGATTATGTTCTTCAATAAAACCATAAACTTCAAAAACCTTTAAATCATTTAAATGAATACGAATATGGGCATTGCAACCTATATGTTTGATAGTCACCTCCTATGATCTTTTGATTTCTTATTAAAAGCAGCACTATTGTCACACCCATAGTTTCCATAAACGGGGTAATACCATCAGGCGCGTGACATACCAGGATCTCAGCCATTAGTTACACCAAACGATACAATATTTATAAAACATAATTGCTCATTAACATTAAGATTTCCCAAATCAGAGTTAATTACAAAAAAACATGAAAGTAAATGCGGAAGCGTATTAATTTGTAATTCAAAAGGCGTAACACGTGCAAAACCAAACACGTATATTATGTAGAAAATGCAGATGTTTTCAGTTGATAAAAACAACGATGAATGCATGTGACGTGATCCTATCGTGCACGCCTTAGAAGCCTGAAAGAAACATGCTAAGTGTCAACACAAGGTTAGTGAGTTCACACATTTTGATAAACAGAACATAAAGTAAACAGATACAGTAAACAAAGTAATATCAGTAGATAGCTAGTCTACTTAACCGGTTACTAAGTGCATGAAGTTCACAACCAAAGCGGACAATGTAAATGAACGCCTCGGTTGTGAATAACAAGTCACAGCAACATAAATTAGGTCAATTAAACAACCTTTTGTTGTACGTTGTGCTAGCGCGACTAGCCCCGGTGGGGTTTGTCAAACCCAGTAGATACTCAGAATTACCTCGTTATTATATATACATTAACGGTTCGAGTATGAGGAATTAAGTGGTGTAACACTAGTAAACAAGTGATATTACAGTAATACTGATCAATGAAAATGAGTTTGAACACACGTTTCTTTCACCCCAAGAAAGTAAGTAAAGCGGGCTTGAGAACTCACCTTGAATGCACAGCAACAGATAAAAGTAAACACAAGTGATTAGTTTTCCAAATAACCTAGATTTACATTAATATCATGTTAATATAAATTCTAAATTTTTTATAAGAGTACGATTTCGCGTTTCACGACTCGGTTACGGTGGAATTCGGACACACACGACATATGTATACCACACCAACACATATGAAAAGTACACACTAAGAAGAACACCCCCATAATAAGCTTAGTTACATACACGTGCACACCCATATACATAATGATTTATATATTGCCCAGACATGATACATGTATTCACAAGAATTTACACATTGAATACATACATACATGCATATATATATATATATATATATTATTAGGAACTTTCTCGTACAGAGTACTAACGGATTCTGCGTGAGACCAGATCAAATAGCAAGGAATTCTATTTGATTGGCGATCCAATCAGTGAGAACGAACAACATGATCGATCTAACGATTAAACAAACGATAAGAACAAGTTGGAATCGATTATGAATGAACTATGAACTTGGATGGACGATCTTTGACACTCTGGATGGCAAGGTTATGATAGTATTTGAAGTGTTATGTTCATCCATGAATTATGTGGTATTTATAGGTTTTCAGTGTCCACTCGTAGGACTGACTCATGCGTCTGACTCATACGTACGACTGAAGGTTCAGTCGTGCGACTGAGCCAATTTATGTCTCAGTCATACGACTAATCCAGTCTCCTGGTTCAGTCATGCAACTGGTCCATAAGTATGGTTTATTAGTGCGTATGGTCCATAAATATAGTCCATTAGCATGAATAACCACACGACTAAGTTGAACACATTTCTGAATCATTATTGACTCGAAACTATGTACAACAACCTCAAACCTATATATAATTGTCATAAATATGAGTAATAGCAATTACAATAACAATATGACATAAACAAAGACAATTGAGCATCAAAAGCATATCATATTTCAGTCCACGTTTTCATTACATATGTGTAAGAAATGAAAGACATTTACATTGAAGAACATAAACTAGGTACAATGTATCAACAAACTCCCCCTTGGACCTAGTTTATTCCACTGTCTAACATTCTTCACATGCTCTTGGAATTTCTTGTACTTCTCCTCTTTTCTGACTCCTGCGTGTATCTTGAATGCAAAGCAGAGTCGTATCACATGTTGGAATCGGAGAGCTTGTATAATATCCTGCCTGTCATAGAACAGTGGCCACTTGTACAATGTATATACATCCTTACCAGACAAGTTAGTGAGCCATATTGGGTCACTTACCCTGATAGTCTCTATTTTACCTTCTCTGTTTAGGACTATGACTGCTTCACCCATCCTCTAGTAGTAATACCACCATTTGAAGTGTGGAGTGGAGTCCAGAGGCATCTCCTGCAATGGGATCTTAGACATTGTGCGTGGGGGACTCCACTTCAGCACTACCTTCGGTTTCCCAGTGTTAGGGTCAACTTCAACCTTATGTACGAATCTCTTAGGTTATTGAGGTCTGAAGTTTACCCATCTGGTGTGGTATTCTCTCTTTAGTGCCATCTCGAACTAGCCTGACATCTTCCTAGGGTTGGCATACAAAAGGTCTAAATAGGCTAACCTGTTCAGCTCAAAACTTGGAAGAGTCTTCAGATCATATGGGTATCTGAAGTACTCAATCCCCTTCTCCCGCTTTACAGCGTACACCTCCAAATCTTCAAAATAGGTCCAACTGATGATTTTGGCTGACACCTTCTGATGTCTCTTAACCTTGTACAGTTTGGTGTACGCGTTTGGCTTTGGAGGTTCACGTTGGGTTCTCATCTCTTTCAAACAAGCTGCCCATTCAGCCTTCTTTAACTCAACATCAGCATCTGTGGCTTGGGCTTTATCTTCCTCTTTTTCCTTCTCTTTCTCTTTCTCTTTCTCTTTCTCATCAAGTGTACCAAAAGTATCACTGCCAAATGTTTCACCCAGGTCGGGGATAACATTACCCTCAGGGTCAGTGTACTCTAGATAATACTCTATTGTGATATCTTCAATCTCAATCTCATCCACACCTTGGAGCTTTTCGTCACTAACGACATCGACCTCAGGAGCATCTTTAACAAGCACGTCTGGATTTAGTCTGAACATATCTGCGAGCTGCTCGTTAGTCAGGTCGTGGATGATTTCTCCCTCCTCTGGAGTGTAACTCACAGACCATCTTACTATCCCTTGCAAATCAAGAATCATTGTGAGTTGAGTCTTGATATGCTGAAGGGGAGAAATATTATAGTCATCGATCTGTTGTATCTATTCAATTACACAATCAACAATGCGTACATTAATAATTTATCAAGACATTAAACATAAATTTTCATAAATTATATTAATGTAATAAACATTTCAAGTACAAAAGTTTCAAATACATTAACGTTTAGGCATTACTTTTCCCTTTATCGTGTGTCTCTTCAGCTTGAGGAGCTGAGGAAGAGGCTCCTTGATCTTGCTTTCTCTTTGTGCGCCTCTCCCTTGTCGATGGTGTGGAGGCTGATGTAGTTGCATCACCTGTATGATCATCATCCTCATCATCATCACCTCTCTTGTCCTTCCCACTTCCTCCAGCTTCTTCCTCATCTCCTTCGTCATCTAATTCATCATCGCTCAAATCATCATCATCATCATCATCTCTATCATTGTCTCCATCACCCTTTATCTTGAGAGGCTCAATCTTCGTACCCTTCAGCCTCAGCATCATCTTCATGTTCTGCCTCTCCAACTCATCAATCCTCTTGGCAGATGCAAGAAGCAGCTCGTTTTGAGCTTGCAGGGAAGTGTGAGCTCGAACTAAAGCTCTCTCATGAGCTTTGTTTGTCTCGGTAAGTTTGGCAATCTGCTTGCCCTGTGCTGCCTTAACTGCCATTAGTTGGTTTAGCTGGTTGGCCCATATATCATCAGTAGCCAACAGCTTCAGCACTAATCGGTTTAGGCTGGCCAACTGTTCATCTAACCCAACAGTGGGTAGAGTCGAGCTCTGTGGAGGTCGGAACTGGGAAGAAGTGCCAGCTTGGGTGGTAGAAGTTGTAGTGGTGGATGTGGTGTAGATGGGAGTAGGAGTAGGAATGGTTGGTGGTGGAACTATATTGGGCATAGTGGAAGAGGTGGATGGATGTGTGGTGGATGATATGGTAGTGGTGGTGGCTGGGATGGTAGTGGTGGTGGCTGGGATGGTAGTGGTGGTGGTTGTGGTTGTGGTGGTGGCAGTGGTGGAAGAACTGACAAGTACAAGTCTCTGGCTCTTTCCCTTCTTGTCAAAGGGTTGTGCCATTCGTTTCATCCTGGAACCCTTGGCAATCGGGGCTCCCCCAAAGCTCCTAGGCTGGTCGGGTGTGTATAATGGGTCTGTGACATCACCATCACCACCCTCGAACCATCCTGGAGTCCTCCAACTGCCTCCTTTCCCTTCTCTATAGCTACCACCCTGCTACCCACTCTCCTTGTGAGAGGCTCATCATCAGACTCATCTTCTTCATCAATCAGAAAGTCCCGGTGGATAGCAGCTTGCTCAGATCCACCAGGTACTGATGCACCACTCTACTGAGGTGGTAGAGGAATAGTAAACGTGTATACGGCTCGTGTTTGGCTCGAGCCCTCCTCTCCACCACCTTGAACATTTCCTTGGTCATCATCATCATCGTCATCATCGTCTTTAACCATGATAGGATCAATGTCCAAAACACTGTCATCGTGGCGCCACTTCTTTCGAGTAGGCGCCACATAGTTGATGTTGGCCAGATGGCCAAATAACCTCCTGACCGGGGGCTTCACCTGCTTCCCCCAGTAATCCTTCATCCTTCCTAGGGTAGTGTCATCCATCACCTCTAGGACTACCTTATCATCCTTCTCTTTGGGAAACTGAGGAAGTTTCTCATCAATAATCATCTGGATAAACCTTAGGTACATACGGAAGCCCTCCTTCCCCTTCGCCTCTATGTTATCCATCAGGTAAGTGAAGAACATCCGCGAGAAACTGAATGGATGGTTCGGTACCTATGCAACGAATGCATTCTGGATTTGATTGCTCATCTCGTCAAATCCTCCACGTCGGGAGGCAATGCACTTGAGGATCACATGTGCCAGATACTTGAACTGTGGGCATATGTTACTCTTGTTTAGCACGCCGGCATTGATGTCGCCGGAGTACTTGATCCTCAAGAAACATCCCCGAACAGTCAGGGGATCTAGCTTGGTTGGGTAGTCTCCATCCTCACCCAAGTCCAAGACCCTCTGGAAGTCGTCTTCCCCTATGTCAATATCTTGGCCGAAGATAGAACTTTGGATCCGGTATGGCTCAACTGAGCGATCTATAACAGCATTCTCCCAGAATGTCTGCTGCAATGAGTGATAAGGTGTGCACGGAGTAGAAATGGCTCTGTAGATCCTCGATCGTCGAAGAAAAGCAATGATCCCAGCGAACTCTGAAGTGTTCCGGGAAGTAGAGTCGAGGTAAGCACAGATGTTGTGCTTGGTGCTCATAGTCCATCTGTCAGCCATTTTGCTGCAACACAAGTAACAAACACGTTAGATCCGTTTGCAAGAAAGAACATTTGAATTTGAACAGAATGTATCTAACTGGTTCAATCGTACGATTGAACCATACGACTGAACTCAGTCGTGCGATTGAGCCTCTGACTGAACTTAGTCGTATGTCATGACATGCGGTTGAGTCAGTCGTGCGACTGAGTCACCGATTGATTCAATCATGCGATTGAATCGTGCGTCTGGCTCTATCATGCGCCTGAAGTTCATCCGTATGTCCTTTCTCATACCTTCTTTTCGAGTCCAAAATTTTGAATTTTTGTCGAATCAGTCATTTACACATCAAGTTTGGATTCATTAGACGCGTATGGACTCGATTTTACACTTATTATCTTTTAAATGCACGTTCGGGTTCATTTAAGTGTTCTATTTTAGGGTTTTTAGTCTCGGTTCTTGTTTTAAGTGATTTGAACGTTTTGGATCAATTTAACGTTGTTATTTCGTATGTTTCAGTATCCCTATACCTGTAGATGGATAACACTCGGTTAGTAAGGCAATATCAATGGCAATCAAGGAGAAAAATTTGAAAAAGGTGGTTGGGCAGTCGGCGGTTCGTGAGAGCTGTTTGAAATCAAGTGGAAAGTTACGACCGATTGAGCCCCTTTTTATACTGGTTTGTGTTTCAGTCGTGCGACTGGACCCATACGCATGATTCATTCGTGTAACTGAGGTTCAGTCATACGACTAACTTAGACTTCTTTAGCCATTCGTACGATTGGTTCATACTTGTGATCCAATCGTATACTTTAACCCATACTCATAGTCCAATCGTGTGATTGGCTCATACTCATGGTCCATTCATGCGATTAGTTCATACTTATGGTCCAATCATGCGATTGGTCCATACTTATGATCCAATCGTGCGATTGGCTAATACTTATGAGTTTGACTTCACTTTTCCCAACCTATCAAAACTTGAATTTGATATATAACATTATGACCTTTGATCATCTCAGACATGATCATTTTAACTGAAAACTTTTGATCACCTCAGATGTGATCCTTTTAATCAAAACTGTTTGATCACCTCAGACGTGATCTTTTTACTTGAAAACCATTTGATCACCTCAGACGTGATCCTTTTAACTTTAAAACCTTGTGATCACCTCAGAAGTGATCCTTTTATTTTAAAACCTTGTGATCACCTCAGACGTGATCCTTTTACTTTAAAACCATTGTGATCACCTCAGACGTGATCCTTTTAACGTTCCAGAAACAAGCTTTTATCAGATTAATGTTAGGTTCAATTTGTGACATTCACAGATTTCCTCTTGTTACATAGTGCGACAGCGACTCGATACAAACATAACTAAAACTAAGAAAAACTTCAAACAAACTAAATTAAGACAATCTTTTTGTATTTTTCATTCGATGTGGGTTGAAAACATTTTGATATTCCTTATGTGATTTCTCCCCCTAAGCAGAACAGCATCAAACATTTTCATCTTATCTAGAAAGATTTTTATGGAATCATACAGGCATAAACATAATCATTTGGGACCTATTATATTTATGTAGATACAGAGAATGTTATATTCACCAATCACAGAGTCTTATTCATCTAAGAGTCAGAAGCACTAACAGGAAATCATGCTAGAGATATTATGTAGCACATATTTATTTTGACCATCAGGGAATGCTGCCACGATGATTGTCAGTATATTTGTCCACCTATATCCATACACAGATTTTTGAAGTACATTGGTGATTATTTAGGTTTATTATTTACACAAGCATTTG
The DNA here is from genome assembly GCA_018326465.1 of Flaveria floridana. NCBI lineage: Eukaryota > Viridiplantae > Streptophyta > Magnoliopsida > Asterales > Asteraceae > Flaveria > Flaveria floridana. The sequence goes on from BJCO01636272.1 coordinate 17,830, forward strand.
TGGATCCCACACTTATATGGTAATCATCTTTCCTCGGGAGAATTTGGGGAGGTCTATAGGTTTTTGACAAGAAGAAACTATTCTAAGAGCTTTCAAAGAGATGCCAAGCCTCAGGTCAGTGTCATCGCACAGCAGAGAGGCGCAAACAACAATGAATTCTAGAATATTTAGATTGTGCTTATCCTCAGGTCAGTGCCATCGCACAGCAGAGAGGCACACAACCTATCTTCTTGTTAGAGCAATTTTATTTTACATATAACGCACCAA
>BJCO01636274.1:0-10121 GCA_018326465.1 Flaveria floridana
GATAACAACTTATTTTTACGATTAGGTTAACCATGTGATAAAATAACAACCAACTTGTTTAATAAATAATTAAACACAAAAATTACTTGTAATATGATAAATTAGTAATAAACACAAAACACAAACACGTATGTTACGATTAGGTTAACCGTGTGATAAAATAAAAATAAAAACAAACTAGGATGATTACTCAAATTTAGAAAATATATACAATATGTCTGTATAATGACAACCGATTTTTACAAACTCGTAAACAAATTAAACACAAAACCGTCACATTAATAATAAATAAATACTTGTAATAAGATAAATTATTAATAAACACAAAACACAAACTTGTAAGTTACGATTAGGTTAAACGTGTGATAAAATTAAAATAAAAACAAACTGTTATGATTAAAAAAATATAGAAAATATATGCAATATGTTACGGTTTGGCCAAACCGTGACATATACCGTGACATATAGCCCCTTAAAACCCTACCTGCGCACAATCAATTCCCCATTAATTACATACCCAATTATTGGGCAATAATTGCAACTCTAACTGTCACGGTTAGGCCTCACCGTGACAGTTAGGTCTCACATCCGACTGAACGGTCACGGGGAGCCCTAACGGTGACCGTTTGAATCGGTTTCCCCTTAAAAAAAGCGGTGTGTGCAGAATTCCCCAATTAATATTGTTTTAAATACATGGTTCAAAGTGCTATTTGAGTTTGTATACTTTGAGGATAATTTCTGAGATGTAGGTAGTACTTTTTCATTAGAAGGTGGTTTTTATTTTGATTTCTAACCGTTTTGTAAGTAATGAAACTAAAACTTTCTATGGTTTCTTCAAGCCTTGTAACACTTAATATTGTATATATAATCGATCATAAGATCAAGCACACTGAAGGTAGAAACAATCGCAATGTTTAAAGATGATCTATCAAAAAAAGGCATGAAGTTGAAATGTGTTGGATGAAAGAACTTGGGTTAGATAACACCAATAAAGATACTTTTTGTGGAAGACAAACATGATTCTCTTGAGATCTCATTGATATTATGATGTACTTTCCACTCAAATTTCATCTTCCTATAAAGTTAGTGTACATATATTGGCAAACAACGCTTTTGATATGAAGCAATGGGAATCTTGATCATAAATAACATCCATTCGCGAAGTATAAGTTCAGCAACTTCGATGTGGAATCGTACATACACTACCGATGAAGTCCAAAATACCTACTTGTAATGGCAGTCAATGTGCCACTAGGAGCAGTGTGAGTTGGGGTTGAGGATTAGGTGCTATCATGTCATGGATGTTAGCAAAATAAATGGCTCAAAGACTTAATCTTTTTGTAGCCCAAACTCACATCTCTAAACGCCAATGGGAGTTCAAATATATTGATGAATCAATGACTTATTGATATGGGAGATGTGGGAGCCACATAACCTAATTGACAAACATCGGGAACATGGGCATTTTCGTTTTTAAACCCCCTGCCATAAAAGATTGTGAAGTGTGTGTTTTTGTGGGGGGGGCATGGTTAATCTCGTCAACTGTGGTCTAACAGATAGCTTAACATTTGAACTGCAAATGATTCAAAGAAATGAACAAGTAACCTCACTACTAAAAAGGACCATTAATTTGTGATCGTTAAAATGGTGTAAAACAGTCAAAAATTCATTTGCTTTACGCCATTATCGTAGTAGGGCTTCTAGTCTTAATTATGTCTATGGTTGGACTGCGAGGGCCTCTTTCATTTTATTTAGATACTGTTTCAATATTGCATACACAGACTTTGCTTCGTTAAGGACACACGAAGCTAAGGTTTCATCTGGTCTATGCATATAGTTGTCATGGTCATGAGGGAACCCTATGAAACTCCATGAGACAGCAATATGTAGTACATAGTGCACGTGGAGCTAAAAACTAGTATTATTTTTTTCTTAATTTGTCTTTGTTTCTTTCCAAATTTCTCCATCAATGAAGGTTAATTAATCTACACCTTCTGAGTCATCTCAAGCCAATTAGATGTTATGAATAACCATTAACCCTACTATTTTGTCCCTTTTTCTGCTTTTTTGCTTGCTAGAAAGGAATCTATCTTATTTTAAAAAATATACAAATAGAATGTTAGGCTCATCCAAATTGTTGTGATATCTTCAAGATCCTTTAGAAATTTCTTAGGTTAATTTCATATTTTAAAACTATCCACTAGATTATTAAAGATGAACTAATTAACAATAACTATTTTAGTTGTCGTGACAGACACGAGCAGACAACAGTGCAAACGGAAACCGGAACAAGAAGTAGAATGGAAACATGAAACAAATTTGAAATCGAGAACTTGAACTAAACTGACACAACGTTTACCAACCAAAGGAGAATAAAACTGAGACATTGACAAGTAAGCTATCCTAGGAGACGATAGGATTTAACGAGTTAAATTTGAACATGGAATCAGACTTAAATTTGAACTTAATCTCGTGTTGGTGCTGTGTGCATGGAGTATTGACATAAGTCAAGTAAATAATGTTGTCAAAGTACTTTAAGGTCACAGAGAAGTATAATGTAAAGATGCTCTTAACGAATCAAAACGAGGATGGTAAACTCGTCAAAAAATTAAGTATTATCTGATAATGATAATTATTAATAAATAAGTAGTATTATGAATAGATATTTATTTAAAATTTATTTAAATAAAATTGTTATATATATTGGATAAACCAATTTGGGTTTGACCAAGTTAATCTTTTAATTACATAGTAATCCTAATGAGTAATTGTTTCAAGTTTAACTTAATTAATTAAAAAGCTCAATAAAAAGATCACTAGGGCTCAAGATGACTATAAATAATAGTCAAGATCAAACCCTAGTTTCTTCCATCCCCTCAAGCTCTGTTGTGACCTCCCTTTATAGGATTCCTAGAAACCTAAACTTGATTTTGGACCTTGTCATGTAGAAATGTGATTTTCACATCCATCTAATTATAGAGCGTGAAGTTTTGATTAGCCACATATGCAAGAAAGATTCAAATAGCCTCTAAAACGGCTACCGGTGCGATTACTTCTTTGTAGTCACTTCTTAATCTTGTACTAGAAGACAAACCTTGCTTCTTATAGCAACAACTCGGTCATCGTTCTTGTTATGGAAAACCTAACATATACCAATTGGAAGTTTTTCCGAGAGTAGGTCTACTATATGCTAAACATTCAATTTGGAAAACTATTGAAACTCGTCTTGCTTGCTTTCACATAATTGTTTTCCTTCAAGGCCATGATAATATTTTTAGCTCAATTTTAAAGAAAAAACAAGATTATAAGCATTCGTTGATTGCTCAAAAGGTACTTCGTGTACGTACTCCGCTTTCTAAGGGACCAAATGTTGTCGGTAGGATGTGACTTTTGGATTCTTAGTTAAGGAACAACATCCACTTTTAAAGAATCAGAGAAATTAGAGATGTTATTATTAGAAATAGCATAATAATCCACCGGTTCAGTGACCTTCCTAGAATGTGATTCACTAACATCTACTGTTGTAGGAACCCTAACTCCTCAATAGCTTTATATATCTTGATAGAAGAATCTGGTGATTAGTGTGTAGATTATTTATTAGTGGTGGCTTTAATAATTGGTGAAGGTAAGCTATTTATTATGAATCGGTTGGCCAATGAATACAAAGGATCAACTTTGCCTAAAATATTTATCTTCTTTGGATGGATGTTTAAAGACTTAAAAACGAAGTCCACATCGAAGAACCAATAAAAACCAATACTGGAGTTGGTTTGATTAATCTCATGCCAGTCGACATCAATAGATTCCATCAGAACTCCTTTTCTGTTATTGAACACATGATACACTCGTTGATTGTTGCGGTAACCAATAAAATAATAGTTGTCTGCCTTGGACGTGAACTGTTTAATCAATCAGAAGTATTTAGTATAATGCATAAGCACCCGAAGTTCCTTAAGAGATTTATGATAGGCTTTTGCTTGTACATGATTTACATGGAGTCTTGTAACACCCATTAGTAATCAAGACTTGGTTTAGCATAAAGCATGCAATACTAAAAGATTCAACCTAAATTATGACATACAATTTAGAATCTACTAGCATGGTTCTAGCAGTTTCAATCAAAGTACAATCACTCCATTCAACAACTTCATTTAGTTGTGGATTTCTATGTCCACTGAAGTACCAAAATATGCCTTTACGATCATAGTAGGGAATGATACTTTTGATGCATAGGTCAAACCAAGAGGCTCGAGAAATCAAAATCAAATCTTACAAAAACTTTCAAACCAAGCGAAAACTTCAGGTCATACGAGAAAATCTATGGTGCGAGAACGTGGGGATGGGGTGAGAACTTCTATGTTTAGTTTAAATAGTTGTTTTGTTTTGGTGATTGTAATATTTTTCATTATCATATTTCTACAAGTTTGTAATCAATCATTAATTGATATTGAAGGTAAACCATACCTACTTGATTGTGCATATGATCATAACTTGTATGATTGTGTTGATTATTTATAATTTATTCCTTGTTTGATAATTGAGATCGATCTAGTTTTGTCAATTTTCTGAAATTTACAATTAGTATCCAGAGCAATATGTGGTCTTGATCGATTTAGTGACACTTTGAAGCTCGATTTTGAAGGATTTTCTTATGGTTTTTGAGCTCGTTTTTATGATATAATAGAAATTGATTGAGTTTTGGTGATTTAGAACCGTTGGAATACTTGAAAGTGGTTGGGTGTTGATCTTGGCAAGTTTATTGCTGAAAAGGTGGAGTATTTAAATCAATTTAGAGGCAACTAGGTTCTCACTTGTAACGCCTGAAATCTTGTCCAAAATAAAAGGAAATAAAAGTGTTTGGAAGGAAATAAAAAGGAGACAAAAGTGAAGGGGGTAAAGTGTAAAATAGTACAAAAGTCAAATATTTTAATATAATTGAAGTATGGCCGCCCATATACATACCAACTTCTGCTTTTTGTCGACCAAAAGAAGAGAAGAAGAAGAAAGCAAAACTCTCTTGGATTATAGAGAGAGAAGCGACTGATTTTGATATTGGTAAGCAAATTTTTGTATAATTGGCTCAGTTTTGTTGTGTTATGACTAAGGAACCGAGAATATATGTTCTTATGTTGTGTTCGGGTTTGTGTGTTTTAGAAGCATTTAGGTATTTGAATTCTTTAGAAAGTTCAAGATTTAGAGTTTGAGGCTTGAAAGCAGCAAATGTGAGTTCTAGACCCCGTATTTTACTTGTTTTAAACTTTCTTTGGGGCTGAAAATGTATCAAAATGATTTTTAAATGCTATGAATGTGTACCCGTAAGTGTTTATATTTGTATGATGATGTTTCAGGGATGTTTATATGATTTTTATGTTTAGAAAGGCTGTAGTAAGCTTAGAACAGGATGGAATAAAGATTTGGGTCTGAAAACAGCTTAGAAACATGGTAGAAAGGTGTTCATGCGCCTAAATAAGGCCCATGCACCTGAATTTGCCTTAGAAATATTTAAGTGTATGCCATGCACCCATACAGTACTCCATGCACCCAAATTATGCCTTAGAATTTCTAAGTATAAGTCCATGCGCCTGAACAGTAGTCCATGCGTTTAAGACTTAGTCTAAGACGTCTAAGCACACCCCATATGTCCAAATAGTGCCCATGCGCCTGAAATGGCTCATGCACCTAAGTGTTGAAACGTCCAAGTAAGCCCATGCGCCTGCATAGTTGCAATGCACCTAAACATACATCATGCGCCTGCATAGTGCTTATGCGCCTAGAACACTTAGACTGTTTTTGAAATTTTGAGAAAAACAGAATCATTAAGGTTTGACCCAAGTTTGACCTTAGGGTTTTAATTGTTATTACATTGCATTATTATAAGTTATTCTTATGTCTATAATAATTATTATTGTGTGATTTTATATGGTACGTTTATGATCATAAATGCAAAGTATTATCATTAACAAAAGTGAAAGATTAATGATAAAGAAAAGTGGAACGTAATTAAAATAATGAATGTCTTGCCAGCTTATAGGAGGTGCACAACCATGTTGTCATTAGCTCAACTATGATACGAGTTAGTGTCACACCCCGGGCCCAAGGAGGGTGGGACGTCACAGACTAGCAACAAATATGGCAGCGGAAACAAACCATCATAAGAGCGCACAAGTAGAGAAATCACATGGCATTACATTAACATAAATAAAATCCGGGGCTAAACAGCTTAGCCCGGTTACATCTAATTGTATCAATTCAAGGTAACGAAATGTCCATTGTTATAACTAACATCAAAAGTAAATTGTCCAAATGTTAAAAGTAGAGTCTAATAATGCCATGAGGTCAAGGTGCTAAGTCATCCATGTGTCTTCCAAGTCAAGCTAGACCTCCATCAAGGGTTACCTGAAACATACTCAAAAGAGTTTGTGTCAACTAAAAAAGTTGGTGAGTTCAAGCATTTTAAAGTTTTGAAAGCAGAAGGGACTCATAAATTCTAGAAGTTAAAGTTTTACTATCCATTATCATTGTTGTGGGGTCACAATCAACCCTGCACTCAGTCCCGGCTAGCCTCTTCTAAAGTTAAGTTATACCGGTTAACCCCGAAGGGAGAACTGAGCCTCAAAACAGTGTACCACACCTGCCGGATGGTTCACCATAGTATCTTATCATACCACAAACGTTCCTTCAGGATCTCATTGGGGTACCCTTCCTAACCAGAAGCCACTATGTGTGGGGGATTCCCCAAATAGATCTATCCATATAAAACAAGCGGTTCACAAAAGAATTAAGTGATCTAAGTATCAGCAGGTAACAACAACATCCATAACATAAGCATCATACATACCTCAAGGAAAATGTTTTAGTTCAAAAGAGCATGCTTCATCCCCAAAGCAGTAATAAAAAGGGGACACGAGCACTCACCTTATAAATCAGGAATAGATCTCGTGAATGGAAAAGTGTGATTCGGTCCTAGCACCCTAATCAACAAGATTCAAGAAATAAGCTATGTTCTCAAGAGTACAGGTGTACTTGGTTGTTTTATAATGTTAGATGTTCCATGAGTTTTGATTTAACAATCTTCAAGTTAAAAACTTTCCTTTTTAGGAAAGTTTTGTGTTTCTTCATCTAAACGGCAAGTTTTTATGACTATAATCAGTTTGTTAAAATGATACTAAGTCTATCAAGTACTTTTAGTCAATTGGGACATTTTTTTGATAATTTTTAGAATTTACACTTTAGTCCCTTAAGTTTCAAAATTTACAGCTTTTACCCCAAAGTTTGTTTACTCTTAATTTTTCACCAAAGTATCATCCCGGGGGTTCTAACTTACTGAAATAATTAAGTTTTATTAATAATAATAGCTTTTGTTAAAGTAATTCCGCATCTTATTTTATGAAATGCATATTATTATGTATCTTTAGTGCTATGAATGACCAACTGTGAGGTTTCCGGGATCGGGGCCTTACAAGTTGGTATCAGAGCCATAGTTTAAGTGAATTGGGTAAAATATTTCCAAAAAAAAACCTAAACTTAAACTGAAAATGGGACGAATAGAGGGATGTCATCCCGAGTAGCTACGTGCCATCAGGTATTTCTTTCTTAAAGTTAATCAGTATTATGTGCGTGTGCTATTTGACTTATGTGTTCTTAGCAGGTTTAGATACTGATGTAGTCAGGATAGGAAGTGCTTGGGGCATGAAGAGTAAAGTAAGTGGCTAATCAAAACTGACCACTGTAATTAGGGACTTACTATACTTATCATAAACTGAGCTATTAACTTGAATGTCTGTGTTACTGTTTGAATCTTATAGCATTTAAGGAATAGCCGGACGAAAATATTTTAAGGATTCTAGAGTCAGAGGTCATGGTGGACGTGGTACTGGGCCACGTGTGACCAGGAGTAGTGCTAAGGGTCCTGAGACGGCTTACGAGAACCCTGAGGTTCATGGTCAAAGTGAGGAGAATGAGAATGCTAGCTTGAATGCCTCAGCTAGGGAGGAGATTGCTGATGAGGTGCACCAGGTCATGCAGATAGTATTACCGTCTGTAGTGACCAAAGTTATCAGGGTTGTGAGGAATGAGGAGAGGAAAGAGAAGGGAGATAGGAAGGGATCAACGGGCAAGGAAAGCAAGGGGGAGGAGGAACAACCGAATCCTGAGACCATGTTGTCCGATGATGAGGAGGATGATTCACTAGGGGTAATGACCAAGGGTTGCAGCTATGGGGTATTCCAGAGGTGTAAGCCCCCTACCTTCGATGGAAACAGTAATGCTGATGCCGGTCACCACTAGGTGAGGGAGATGGAAGAGGTGCTAGAGATCAGTGAATATCGCGAAGACCAAAAGGTGAAGTTCGCTACTCACCTCTTTTGTCGACTCAACGTTGTGTTGGTGTGACAACATTGTCCAAGCTGAGGGTGCCAGAGTCATCAGGAAGATGTGATGGAAGGAGATGAAGCAGTTAGGGATCGAGGAATTCTGTCCTCACAGGGAACTCGATAAGACCGAGAGAGAGTTCCGACAGCTTGAAGAAGGAACCATGACCCACCAGCAGTACACCACAAAATTCAATGAAATGGCGAGGCTGGTGCCGGATCAGGTGACACCGGTGTCAAGGAAGATTAAGAGATATATTGAGGGATTGCCGGTCGACATTCGCAGGCACCTGATCGCTGCACAACCAGGTACCTTTCGATCGGTTGTAGATTTGGCGGACAGGTTGTATGATGTATGGGAGGAGACAGTGGTGGAGGTGAAAAAGACGAGTGGTGGTGATAAGAGCTGGAACGGGAAGAGGTTTGGATGTGGTGGTTTCATTCCAAACAACAAAAAGATGAAGGTGGATGATCATAGGGTGTTGTCAAGCCCAGGACTGAGGAAGTGCGGTAAATGTGGAAAGGAGCATACTGGTGAGTGTAAGTTGGGATTGAATGCATGCTTTCGGTGTGGCAAGCCTGGCCACATTGCTAGAGACTGTAGGGTGCCAAAATGTTATAGCTGTGGCGAGGAGGGCTACGCGAGAAAGGACTACAAGAAGCCGAGGGCGGAGAGCTTTGGGGCGAAGAAGAAGCCAGAGGAAGGAGGACAGAGGGCGAGTGCTAGAACTTACACCATGACTCGGGCGGAAGCCAGAGTAGATCCCGATGTTATGTCAGGTATGTTTCTAGTGAATCAAACTTGTGCCTCTGTATTATTTGATTCTGGTGCTAATAGGAGTTTTATTTCTACTACTTTTTATGCTAAGTTGTCTGCTAGTAGTAGAAGTATTAGTGAGCCATTCGATGTAGACCCTGCTATTGGTAAGTCCACTAGAATAACTGACATGATAGAGGACTGTGCCATAGAACTAGAAGTTATAGGTTTTCTGCCAATCTACATGGTGATGCCCCTATGTGGATTTAAGGTAGTACTAGGGATGGACTGGTTAGAAACCTATGAAGCCAACATCATGTGTCGTAAGAAGATGATTCGATTAACTACGCACGATGGAAGTTCGGTGACGGTTCATGGAGATCTCGTTACTACGATCCCGAAAGTGATTTCGATGGCGGTAGCGGCGAAGTGCATGAGAAGTGGATGTAGTGCCTACCTAGCTTACGCAAGAAATGTGGACACGTCTGTGCCGCAACTATCTGACGTGCCAATGGTGCATGAATTCCTAGACGTGTTCCAGAAGACTTACCAGGTGTGCCACCGGATCGCGAGATTGAGTTCTAAATCGATTTGATACCCGGTGCTCAACCTGTTGCCAAAGCACCATATCGATTAGCTCCGACTGAGATGAAGGAACTCATGGAACAATTGCGGGAGTTAATGGACAAGGGATTCATCCGACCGAGTATCTCTCCATGGGGTGCTCCGGTCTTGTTCGTGATGAAAAAGGATGGTAGTATGCGGATGTACATCGACTACCGAGAGCTGAACAAGTTGATGGTGAAGAATCGGTATCCATTACCGAGGATTGATGACTTGTTCGATCAGCTCCAAGGTGCTAGTTGGTTCTCGAGGATAGATCTCCGATCGGGATACCATCAATTGAAGGTGAAGGAACAAGACATTCCTAAGACAACTTTTCGGACGCGTTATGGACACTACGAGTTCCTCGTTATGTCTTTTGGATTAACTAA
>BJCO01636275.1:0-27913 GCA_018326465.1 Flaveria floridana
TAGAACACTTTTGTAAGAAGATGTCAGCTGTTGACATCTTCAGTAGTTTTATGTTCCATCAGTTGTAAGTTTAATAATCGGTTGATGTCACTGTCAAGTGACATCATCACCCATCCTTTTGCCGCCTATAAAAGGATGGTGAACCATGCTGTATTAGGTGCCGAAACGTGTAATGTTATAGAAAATCTTCTTTTTCGCAGAACTTCTCCCTCTCTATATGTTTGTACTTTTACATGCAAAATATTTTGTGTTCTTGCTTTAATTGCTAATTTCGTGCTAAATCCGCTGCAAAAACAATCTGATTGATCAAACTAGAGTCTGAGATCCTGTCATTTCTTAACTCATCCAATCCTTAACTACTTAGGTGACCAAATCTCCTATGCCACACGATGGACTTATCAATGTTAGATTGTACTGCTGATACCACATCAGTCAACACCTTCCCATCTAACAAATATGTATTGTTACTTCTAGTTCCTGTTAGCATCACCATTTACCCCTTAATGAGTTTAGCTTTACCATCTTTCAAGCTTACATGATGCCCACTTCTCTTAAACAATCCTAAAGACAGTAGATTTCTTTTAAGACTTGGAATATACCTGAAATCATGGATCTCCACTTCAGATCCATTATCCAGCCTGAATGTAACCAAGCCACTCCTAAGAATCTTACATGGTCGATTATCACCCAGCTTTATTTCACCTAGATCAGCAGACTTAAAGTTTCTTACACATGACTTAATGGGAGTCATATGAAAGGAACACACTGAATCTAGAATCCAATCTTCTAGCCCATGATCATTAGTCACACACATGACATCTGCACTATCATAGCCCTCTGAGGAATCATCCTTTTGAGAATAAGTCTTAGTGTGACTAGATTCACCTGTCCTCTTTTTCCATTCTGGGCAGCCTTTCTTAAGATGGTTTTCTAAATTGGAGACAAGGCATTTCTTCTTGAATTTTGACTTAGATCTTGTTGTGCTTCTATTCTTGTTGCTTATGTGTTTAGTTCTTCCTCTTACCGCCTCAACCCGTCCTTTGACAAACAACTCATCTGCACCTTCTTCCTTACTCATCTGCACCTTCTTCCTTACTCATCTGCACCTTCTTCCTTAAAATCAGATCTTCTTTTCAATTCTTTGAAATTTAGGGCAGCTAACACCTCTTCTATTGAGAGAGTATCTCTCCCATACATGAGTGTTTCCACAAAGTGTTCATAACTATGAGGCAAGGAAGTCAAGAACATAATGGCTTGATCCTCATCTACCACTTTTACTTCAATGTTTTCAAGGTCAAGAATGAGTTTATTAAACTCATCAGTGTGATCTTCTAATGACATACCAGAAGCCATACCAAACGTATAGAGTGTTTTATTGAGGTAAGTCAATTGGCTAATGACTTAGACATATACAATGATTCAAGTTTTGACCATATACTTGCAGCCGTAATCTCCTTGGACACCTCTCATAGAACTCGATCACCAAGACTCAATATGATCGCGCTATGGGCTTTCTCTAACACATCCTTGTGTTTACATTTAGCTTCCTTCTTTTCTTTCTCTGTGGCCTCGGCTGGTATCACCGCATGTTTACCAGATTGACAACATTCACCCCTAAAATGATTCAAGTTTTGAAGAATACTAATCAGAACCCTAGCTCACCTATTTAACCCCAAATCTGGTGGTTAACTACCGTTGACATGTTTACCAGATTGACAACATTCACCTCTAAACTTTATCTAACTCAACACTTCAACTATAAGAAATAACAAGCACAATCCCTGCACTTTGACTCATTCATATAACAAAGAATATTGACTTTAACCACCCATACTCGGGTTTAGGACATGCACTACCTACAAGTTTAAATGAAAGCATAAGGCTTTAGAAATTAAAATAAAACAGAACTGCCTGTTTAAAGACACACGACCCATAAAAATAGGTAACCGATTATCATAGAATAACGAGGGCACGACAAATGTTAGTGTGGGGCGTATGTTGTTTTATGGTAAAAGGACAATGAAGAAGACAAATAAGGAAACTTAGTTCATTTCATCAATGCCTTCAACAATTAACAGAATTCGACTTGTAACAACTTAATGGCCATCGCTACAAAATGTTAGCATTTAGCCCCCTCAAACTTATAATTACACATAAATGACCCCTACACTAATTAGTACATGACAGGTTGTGCTTAAGTTATTTTGGATAGAAATTAGTTATTTTGGATAGAAAAATAACTAGGATAACTTATGTTTTCTTAACATCCTTGTATCCCTATAAATAATGCTAGATATGCTTGGAGTTGTATATGAATATTTATAAATAAGGTACTCTACACTCATTCACTCCAACACTTTTAGAGCAATTACACCTAGCGTATGTGTAGTAAAGTTTAGCAAGACATCGAGTATCGTCTAAAGATACAAATGGCATTAATCAATGTCTGTCATTATCTAGTCAAATCCAAAAGTTATATTTTTTTTGATCATGTTAAAAATAAAATAATAAGATGAAAGTAAATGGAAATAAATAACAATCAAAGAATGAGATACTTGGGTCTAACTCTCATTTACTGATAAAATTAATTCAATGTATGGATTCTCAAAAGACCACTCTATCAAAACTAGCAAAGACTCCGACTAAGATTACCGATTCATACCATCGAAAGTTGCCAAAATCGTTATCACACGACAACCACCTAAACTCGTTCTAAGAAACATAACGATAATGTGTTGGTCTAATAAGATTAGATCACTCTGACTAAGGTTATTAATGCCCCAATCATATTGGATAGTTGCCTTCACTGTTATCACATGAAAATCACTAGTATTTAAGAAATAAAGTATCAAATGCATGTCTTTGAACAATGAGCTTTTCCACTAATCACTATGAAAACCTAGGGATGATGCTTTGTTTCCACAAGTAGTGATAATCAGAAGAAACCAAGTCGTGCTACCAAGAGTATACAACCTCTCAATAGAAGGCAAGAACCTTCAAAACCAAATCCACAAATCATAACTTCTAACCCTTATTCCTAGACAGTGTTGTAAAACTTGGCCTAGGCGGCTGAGTACCCAGCGAGTACTCAGAACCTGGTAGCGCCTAGCGACTTTGCAACTCCCGTCTCGCCGAGTACTCTCAACTCCCCAGTTGAGTACTCTCCGTCTCGCCGAGTACTTGCAACTCCTCAGTCGACCGACCTGGCAGCACCTAGTGATTTTGCAACCATGTTCCTAGAAGGTTTACATGTTACTTCTACAGAGGCATAGAAATCATGAATCTTTGACTCAACAAGAACATAGTTGGTGACTCGGATCAAAGGTTTTAAACGGTCATTTTCTGTATAGAGGATCATCACTTGAAGTGTCGTAGGGCAAACTAAAATCAAATCCATACATGACATTAAAAGATCAAATAAGGTTGATTTCACCCAAGTACATCAAGAACACTAGCTAGCCTAAGTATGACAATATAAGAAACAACAGAGACTAAACTTGCATTAACATAATCAAATATCATTACAAGATTTGAAAGTTGTTAAATGGTACTTGATGCTTGGAAATGACTATGAAAGCTACAAACTAAGCTAATCTACCGGAAACTACACCAAGATCGAAAATGAGACGGTGAAGCATCGAAGAGTCCTAGCTCTTCAAGTGAACTAAAAGCTTAGAATTTATATTCTGACACAGTAGTTACAACACGGGGATAGTACTTGAAGCGCAAGCCATGGTGGACGTTGAGGCACGGGACGTGGTACTTGCAAAATGAGGTGTGCTCGTCGGGTAAGCTTTTGTCTTCTAGTATTGGAGTAGGGAGCATGCCTTGCCTTGACGGGGTATGACTCATGCTTGACCTTTTATCTTAATTGATTCTTCATTCTTCTTCTAGTTTTTCATCATTTGATCAAGCAGTTAATTGTCCCTAAAAGTTCAAAGTAAACTAATTAAGAATCACTTCTACTAAAATAACACGTCCAAATCAATCACGCAAGAATCTCATGGAAATGATGCTCAGATCCTCTAGCTTTGCAAAGGAAATACAATCGGCTTCTGAAAATGCCTGGTCAACTAGAGGAGCTTGATTACATGATAGGATAGATCTAGAGTTAAGACTTTAGGATCTATATTTATTTAGTATTGATGAACTTGTTCCATTTAATTTTAGATTTGTTACTTATTTGCTACTTTTAATCAATTTGAAATTTGAATTAAAATTTGATTTTATGTTGTTTGATGTTTCACGAGGTATTCTGATGAGTTTGTAGGATGTGGTTGCTAGATTATATATCTTGAATATAACTAAGCTTTAGTAGCTCAGGGAGTTTTCTAAATATATTTTATTCCCGTAATATTACAATTTCTATTTCTCTTTGTGTACACTGAGGGTGGCATACAAGTTTAAGTGTGGGGTGAGATATATGTTTTAAGAAATATTCTTCTGAATATTGTAACTTTTTTATATCTTGAATTTTTGTAAGGTTTTAATTAAATTCAGGTACTAGAAACCCCTCGATAAACATTGACATTAGATTACCTGTCTTTAGCATATTTTAGATAATTTGCCATAGTTGTGTTTTCTAGAGTCATAATAATAAAAAAGAACCATCAAGACCATATTGTTCAAAAGTTTTGGGCGTATGCCGAGACGAGAAAGTTAATCTTGACTGAATATTTAAACCCTCATCTTTCTCTACTTTCATTGGAGCTTTTGAGCCTGATCAACTTCATACTCCTCTGGAGATATCGGTTTTCATTTCGATTTAATTATGAGATATTAATTAAATTTTCATATTTAGAATTGTCTAGCGTATACATTTTGAGACCATGAAATAATCAAATGCATTAAAATATAAAAAACGTAAAGATCCAACATTCCAACCCTTATTTATCCTTTTTTGTTTTCCCTACCTTAACATTATCCCTTAGTTTCGATATGACCCTTACCCTTATCACCTTTCATTTAGATTACCATCATTTAGCCCACTTAGTCATTTTTAGCATTTTATTTTAAACCTTTACGTATTGAAGATCCTGTTTAGATGGTTTCTAAATGGGATCTAAAGTTAGATTTTTTATAGTTTTTATTGGGGAAAAAAAGAAAAAAAAGGAAAAAAGAGATACAGTTAAAGTAAGAATATTATGATGTATGAATAAGAATTAAAGTAATTCAAATTTAGTTATATGCTCTTTAAATTTTGTTAGTTTTTGGTTCATTTCAGCTTAATTGTTAGGTTTTAACTACACTTTAACCGGCTTGCCTTTTGTCTTTACTACCCTACACCTAAGTCTCATTACAACCCAATTTAAAGACCTCTTGATTAATTTTATTTTCATGTTAATTGGTGTAAATTTGATTCTTTTTATAATCCCACAATGAAGAATTTTTAACTTAATGCAAGTGAGTTTTCATATACATACTAGTGCATCGTTACTAGTCTACATAAATAGCCGAGTAGAGTGAATATTATGAGACTTGTGAATTAGTGATTATGTTAAATCATATAGATTCTCACATCGAGTATGTACTAGTCTTGTTTTCTATAAAAATTGTATAGGTTGTTTGGTTGCTAATATAAGGTTGTTAAGTCTTTGAAAATCATTTATGTCATAGTGCCTGTAATAGGCTACGACATACTAGTTAACCATTAACTGAGGGGGTTGTAGATATTAACAAAGAGATTGCTTGAGTACAAGTAAAGTATAAGTGTGAAGATATTTGATATATTTGAAATTCTACGTATTAAATATTCAAATAGATCTATATTTTATTCATCTTTTGATTCAAATATGTTAAAAAGTATTGATTCATGTCATAATTATATTAAAGATCTAAATGAAGGTTTAATGAAGTTCTAGCTAAAAATAAGGTAGATTAAGCAAATGAAAGACTAACTTATAATTAAGAAGAAGACAGAAGCGATCTACGAGTCATATGGATACCGATGATCTATAGAGATGCCCAAGTGTAGAGATGTACGACAGTATGCATATCGATGGGTCCTACGTGACCATATTTTAAAACTATACATATAGAGGCAAGGGCTAATGAAATAAGGCATCACCAAACATTTCAAAACATTCAAAATGTCTTAAATGTGACCTGATGTAT
Source organism: Flaveria floridana (assembly GCA_018326465.1). Taxonomy (NCBI): domain Eukaryota; kingdom Viridiplantae; phylum Streptophyta; class Magnoliopsida; order Asterales; family Asteraceae; genus Flaveria; species Flaveria floridana. Next base: position 6,115 of record BJCO01636275.1, read on the forward strand.
TGCAAAATACGTTGAATTCTGGTGTACATTTTGTTCATTCTTCGAGTCGTTTAGTTTAGATTTTGTCTCAATTTTATTAGTTACTTAATATATTTTTGTTTTCATAGGTTCTAGAGCTAAAGAAAGTGAAAACAAGCAAAAAACAAAGAAAACCATGCTTCCGGAAGCGTGTCCGGCGAAAAGACGATCAAGATACAAGAGTTTCTGGAAATAAGGACCCGTCGAGCTACACGACAGGTTTGGTAAATGCTCTCGTGCCACGCGAGGGTTTCTGGACTTGCAATTATTTACAGTTTTGCCACCGCTCCTCATTTGATAATTTCTGGGTTCCTCGCGCTACGCGAGGTATGTATGGGTGCCCGTCGCGCGGCGCGACGGGGGTAATGTCGTGGAAAACTTGTTTTAAACCCATCTAAGCCGTTTTAACCCTAATTAAGACTTTTAAAAAGATCATTAGGCAAAAAGACGAAAGAGAGGACTGTTCTAGGGATTTTTGGAGTTTGGGAGCAAAAGATTGAAGGTTTTAGGCAACGGGAACATACAATCTACCGGAATCATTCGGTTTATCATTCCTAAGGTTATTTATACTTTTAATCATGTTTAGAACCATTGAATTCTTGTTCATTGCTAATGTTTTGGATATGATTATTGGCTAAACTTGTTATGCCACCTAGGTTGTGATAATTATCTTTGTTTAACTAGCTTTCTTGTTAGTTTTGGAACTTGTTACATATGGGTTTAACAATAAAGTAAAGAACTTGGTTTTTTCTAACTTGGTGTGGACGCGTACCTAATTTACCTTATGATTGCTTGTTAATTCCTCATGTGTTTTGGTGAATGTCTTTCACGGAATAGGTGCATTGCTAGACCTTTTACTGTGTGTTTTTGGTTATTAGGTGGTTTGCTAAACGATCGTAGTAAGCCATAGGAGTAACTTGCATGAATTTGGTAATTTAGATATTCAACTAATCTCAAAAGCTGTAAAGTGAGAGGTTGTCGGTTAGTCTTACGTGTTTGATTGCTAGGTTAGGTGTCTTTGTGAAAATGCCTTATCTAGTTTCCCTTTCACTTCTTGTTAGCCGAGTCTTTTAGAAATTCCATAGTTACTCCTTGAACTCTGGTGTAGTGATACTTTCGCGCTGTAAGGTAGACCGTCTAGCGGGTACTTTAGTTGAGATTGATGCATCGTAAGAGAAGTCCATAAACTGGAAGTTTAGCAGTTTATAGGGGCTCGTGGTTGAGACCGTTGAGAAGGGTTGACGGTACTCTAGGTTTCCCATAAGTTGAGCATCCTAAGATCCCGGGTTCCACATTAGTTCCATTACCGATAGAAGATTAATTATCCAATTATAAGATTCTCGCCTAGGCAACATCTAGTTTCAGTTTACGTTCTTAGTTGTGTCTAGTTTCTCGTCCTTATTCACTCTTTAATCAATTTAATTAGTCATTTTAGAAAATCTCCCTCCTAAATATTTAAAATCAAAAATAAAAATAAGTTTAGTAGATGAGTCCTAGAGTCTAGTTTTCGTATTCCATTTAGAGTCTCGTGGGTTCGATATCCGGACTTACTTCAGCTTTACTAGATTCACGGGTTCACTTACCTGTTAGTAGTTTAGTTTAGACAGTCTAGAGTTTAACTTAGTGTCTGTTTTAGAGTCAGTTTTACCATTTAATTAAACTACTTTTTGCACATCAAGTTTTTGACGCCGTTGCTGGGGACTCTTTGGTAATTGCGTTCATTAGTTTTGATAGGATTTATCTGCTATATCTGTGCTTTGTGTCTTTTTATTTTTATGTTTGTTTGAGTCTTTGTGGTTTTGTTTCTATCTTACAGTTTCGTGCTCTACTTGCAGTTGAATGGCTAAACCCCACCTGTGTTCAAAAGGACCGCCACCAGAGCACCCTACTTCAGAAAAGCTTAGATTTGAGGATTTAACAGAAAAGGTCCTTCAAAAAGGAAGAGGGGACCAAAGGAAAATCCCGAGGTAGTCCAGCCGATCAATACAATCCAGAATCCACTCAACCTCGAAGAAGGATTTTGTATGAAGAAAGGGAGGTGATACCTGTGGCCCATAGCACTGTTTTGAGTGAGCATACACTGCTTCAATTCAAATTTGATTCAGATAAACAGATTAAAGCTTCTAGGTTCATTCAAACCAACATGATGCAACATACGAATATGAATTAGGATGCGTTGAGGCAAATGAGTGAATTTGACAAGATTGAGCAATGGGTTAGTGGTAAGTGGAAAGAAGTGTTGCAATGCGACTGGCCATAATATGAAGAGATTACTATTCAGTGGAGTGAGGGTGCTTTTGATGAGCCAGATGTGGTGTCTTTTGTCTTGGGGAGACGAGTTCATGAGATGTCTATTCTGTAGTTTGTAGTTCATACTGGCTTTTACACTGCGGAGGAAACAATTACACTAGAGTTTCTCACAGGTTTGAGGGGCGCTTTCCAGGGCCGTAAACGAAAAGAGTGTAGTTTGATCGAGTCTGACTTGGAAGAGTCTTGGGGTACTATTGCTACCACTCAGTTTTCTAACGCTATGGTGGGGACGGATATTAAAGATCTGATTTGAGGTACATGCATAAGATTGTGAGCTGCACTGTGATTGCTAGGAAATCTGGGGAGGATAAGGTTACCTGGAGGGATGTGTTTTGTCTTATATGTATGGCGAAGAATAGGACAGTGAATTTTGCTAGTTTGTTGGCTTGGTCATTCGCAAGAGGCGGGAGAGATATGCCAGAGCTGGATTGGATATGGGACCATATATCAATCTGATTGCTGAGTGTCCGGTTATGTTTCAGAGGTATGATAGAGAGTTGCTGACTAAGGGTCCGAATACTATGCATTTTGGGGTGAGAGAGCTGAGAAAGGCAGGGATTTGGACATCCACTACCCTGCCACAGTGGACGTATGCGGTTGAGGGATCACAGGTACTTCCCCTAGAGGGGATGGAGGCTGCGGAGGCTATGCACATGGGTCTTCCTACATGTTTACAGAGGCCGCTGCACAGGATAGAATTACCGGGTAGGCAGTATGCACTTAGGGAGCCTGCCCAGAGCCACTAACCTTGGATAGTTTATATGATTGTTTTGATCACAGGTTTAGTCAGATGCAGGATCGGATGGATGCATGTTTTGGTGAGATGAGAGACATGATGGTAAACAACCAAAACCGTAATGAGGAGGCTCTCAGGTATATGATGACGAACATGAATAAGGGTGTCCCGGATTTCTTTCGTGTAGCAGATCAGCAGTCGCCGGACTAGCCGCCGCAACAGTAGAATGGAGAATGCTTGTTATATTTTTACCCGCTAAGTCTTTTCCAGTTTATCTTTATTTTTATTTCTTGCCTACATTGGGACAAAGCAAAATTTATGTGTGTGGATGGGTAACAGTCGTTTGAGTTTATACATTAAAAAAAATTTCTTTAAAATAAAAAAATAATAATAAAAAATGTCTCTGATTTGGAAGTTTGCATTAAAAATAACATGGACATTGATAGATAAAGTTAAGTGTCCGGGTTTTGAATATTATATGTATAAGAATGCTAAATAAGCTAAAAACGTTGTTGGATTTGTGATGAGTGGGTAGGCCTGGCCGGTAGAAAAGTTTCCTTTGCGCTTAATATACTTAAGTATGTTAGGATGCCTTGTGGGTTTTCATCTGGGATAAAACGGGGAAACTGAAACCGTTAAAAATAATTAAGAAACACCGTTATAAGTTAAAAAACAAAAAAAAACGAAGCTCATGCGGTCTCTTTCGGTGATGGTGACTCTAATTGAGACAACCTCTGAGTTAGGTAAACCAGTATATCTAGTGCTCATATGAAAAAGAAGAGAATAAGTGTGATTTTGAATTCGTTTGGTTTTCTCATATGATGGTTAGGAAGAACCAAATGATTTTTTTTAGTTTCATAAACTTGAGGCGGGATTAGGTGAAACTGTAGATTCTTCAGCATGAGACCCTAGGTTGACTGATCCACTTGAAAATTAAATTATATGATAAGGGATTTGGAAACCGGTTTGGTAAATGCTCTCGTACCGTGCGAGGGTTTCTGGACTCGCAATTATTTATAGTTTTGCCATCGCGCCTCATTTGATAATTTCTGGGTACCTCGCGCTACGCGAGGTATGTATGGGTACCCGTCCCGCTGCATGACGGGACTAATGTCATGGAAAACTTGTTTTAAACCCATCTAATCCATTTTTAACCCTAATTACGACTTTTAAAAAGATCATTCGACAAAACGATGAAAGAGAGGATTGTTCTAGGGCTATATTGGAGTTTTGAAGCTAAAGGTTGAAGGTTTTAGGCTACTGAACATACAATCTACCGGAATCATTCGGTTTATCATTCCCAAGCTTATTTATACTTTTAATCATGTTTAGAACCATTGAATTCTTGTTTCCTTGCTAATGTTTTGGATATGATTATTGGCTAAACTTGTTATGCTACATAGGTTGTGATGATTATCTTTGTTTAACTAGCTTTTTTGTCGATTTTGGAACTTGTTACATGTGGGTTTAATTATAAAGTAAAGAACTTGGGTTTTTTTGACTTGGTGTGGACGCGTATCTAATTTACCTTATGATTGCTTGTTAATTCCTCATGTGTTTTGGTGAATGTCTTTCACGGAATAGGTGCATTGCTAGACCTTTTACTCTGTGTTTTTGGTTATTAGGTGGTTTGCTAAACGATCGTAGTAAGCCATAGGAGTAACTTGCATGAATTTGGTAATTTAGATATTCAACTAATCTTAAAAGCTGTAAAGTGAGAGGTTGTCGGTTAGTCTTACGTGTTTGATTGCTAGGTTAGGTGTCTTTGTGAAAAGGCCTTATCTAGTTTCCCTTTCACTTCTTGTTAGTCGAGTCTTATCAGAAATTCCATAGTTACTCCTTACACTCTATTGTAGTGAGACTTGCACGCTGTAAGGTAGAATGTCTAGCAAGTACTTTAGTTGAGATTGATGCATCATAAGAGAAGTCCATAAACCGGTAGTTTAGAAGCTTGTAGGGGCTCGTGGTTGACACCATTGAGAAGGGTTGACGGTACTCTAGGTTTCCCATAAGTTGAACATCTTAGGATCCGGTGTTCCACATTAGTTCCATTACCTATAGAAGATTAATTATCCAGTTATAAGATTCTTGCCTAGGTAGTATCTTTCTATCATCTAATTTCAGTTTAAGTTCTCAGTTGTGTCTAGTTTCTCGTCCTTATTCGCTCTTTAATTAATTTCATCAGTCATTTTAGAAAATCTCTCTCTTAAATATTTAAATACAAAAATAAAAATAACTTTAGTAGATGAGTCCTAGAGTCTAGTTTTCGTATTCCATTTAGAGTCTCGTGGGTTCGATATCCGGACTTACTCCAGCTTTACTAGAGTCGACAGGTTCACTTGCCTCTTAGTAGTTTAGTTTAGAGAGTCTAGAGTTTAACTTAGTGTCTGTTTTAGAGTCAGTTTTCACCATTTTATTAAACTACTTTTTGCACATCATGATGCCTCAGCCTAATTAACAGGTCTTTGTATGAATATACATATGGAAACGTGAATAGAATGGTTGAGAATGGAAATTTTTAAGGAATTGGGAATATGAAACCACAGCGGACCGTATGCTATGGGTCAGCCATAATGGTTTTCCATGGAGCAAGGCTCATGACCTAACAAAAGGATCTCATAGTGGACCGCAAAGTGAAGGCGGTTATGGTCCGCCAAGATGGACGCGGACAGCCAGGGTTGTACATAACAGCCCGTAAGGAATATTTCATCCTAATATGTGAATATTTAATTTGAAAGATGCGAATATTTCTTTATAAGGCGGTAGCAGACCGCCAAGGTAAATGTAGTGATACGCCAAGATGCCCATCGAACAGATGGGTATAAAAGCCCCAAAACCAGCTTTTCACCCATTTTACACTCTCACTCTCGGTATTCTCTCTCTTTAAACCCACACAGTTCATCAAATCCATGAACACAGTTGGTGCACTTATCAAACTAAAAGGCATAACCGTGAATTTATAATGGTCATATCTTGTACAAAAACCTGTTTTAGGAATGTCAATATCATGCACTCGAAGATGATGATAACTCGAACAAATATCGATCTTGAAGAAATAAGAAGCTCCTTGAAGCTGATCAAACCGATTTTCAATTCACGGCAAGGGATATCAGTTTTTGATCGTAAGCTTGTTGAGTTCTCGATAGCCGATGCATCTCCGAAAAGCACTGTCTTTCTTCTTCACAAACAAAAATAGATCTCCCCAAGGTGAGCAACTTGAATGGATGAAACATTTGTTAGAAAGTTCTTGGAGATGGCTAGCAAGCCACTCTTGCATTTTAGACGGTGTAACACGATAGGGAGATTTTTCCACAAGCGTTGACCAGTCACAAGATCAATTCTAAACTTGATCTAACGAATAGGACAAAGACCGGTTAAGTCCTTATGGGCTAAGAAAGCCATAAAATGCTGTGGAGGTACTTTTAGGCTTTGATATATGACATGAATTTAAGACCTTTAGAATGCTTTTCCCTATAGATTTTTAAGACACTTCTGGATCAAAAAAGAATACGGATTAAATATGTTAAATAGACAACTTCAGCATGGTTCTTAGATGTCACACCCCGGGCCCAAGGAGGGTGGGACGTCACAGACTAGCAATATAGATGGCAGCAGAAACAAATCATCATAAGAGCACACGAGTAGAAAAATCACATGGCATTACGTAAGTTTAATAAAATTCGGGACTATACCGTCTAGCCCGGTTACAACAGAATTGTTTCAGCACAAGTGTACATTGTTGTAAGTAATATCAAATGAAAATTGTCCAAAAGTTTAAATTTGAAATCAATAATGCCATAAGGTTGGGGTGCTAGGTCATCTATAAGTCCTCCAAGTCCATCTAGACCTCCATCAAGGGTTACCTGAAACATCCACAAAAAGATTTTTATGTCATCTAAAAAGTTGGTGAGTTCAAGTGCTTAAAGCTTAAAAACAAAAGGAACTCTTTAAAGTCCACTAGTTAAAGTTTAAAATCAAAACATCACTGTTGTGGGGTCACAATCAACCCTGCACTCAGTGCCGGCTAGCCTCTTCTAAAGTTATGTTTATGCCGGTTAACCCCGAAGGGAAAACTGAGGCTCAAATAGTGTACCATACTTGCTGAATGGTTCACTATAATATCTTACAAAAACCTGTCACATGCCACAAACGATCCCTTAGGATCTCAGTTGGGTACCCTTCCTATAAGGAAGGCACTGTATGTGGGGGATTCACCAAGTAGATCTACCCATATAAAACAAGCGGTTCACAAAAGAATTAATGATTGTGATTCAAGTATCAGCAGGTAACAATATTATCCACAACATAAGCATCATAAAATAGCACAAAAAAGATTTCAGTTCAAAAGGAGCATGCTTCATTCCTAAAGCAATAATAAAAATGGGACACGAGAACTCACCTTAGTATCAAACAACTGTTCCTTTAAGCACAAAGAAAATCCAAATCTTAGCACCCTATGATCATGATATAAATAATAAGCTATAGATTCTTAGATCATTGGAAGTGTAATTAAGTGCTTGTTTTATGGTTAAAGGCGTACGTGGCTTCGTTTCTTAGAAGTTTGCCTCAAAAGTTTCCTTTTTATGAAAGTTAGGGTTTTGGCGCGTGTGTGTCAAGTTTTTATAGTTCTTATAAACTTGTTAACATATGAATAAGTTAAATATTAGTTTCTCATCACGAGGTTACTGAAATTTGGTTAAAATGTAGAATTTACACTTTGGCCCCTCAAGTTTGAAAATTTATAATTTCTACCCTAAAGTTTGTCTCCTTACAACTCTTGACCCCTAAATATTTTCTTAACATTCTTATAGCCTTATCTGGGCATGTTAGAACTCTAAAATATTAGATTTTACTTGGTGGACCGACAATTTCTTACAAGTTTTTAGTTACCGGTTACGGTAAACCGACAATTTCAATCATCTAGCCCTTAGATCCTCTAATTTCAACCAAGTTACAAATATAATATCCTTATCTTACTGAAATAATGTGACTTTCATAGATTTTAGGCTCCTCATTTATTTTTAATATTTTATCTAAAATTTTCCCGGTTTACGATTGCTTTTTGTTAAATAAATTTATAGAAATTACATATTAACCAAAAATGTCACCAAATTCGATTTCTATTACTAAAATAATTATTTTAGGGCCTTCAAATTTCTAAGTTTTAGGCTTTTTATATTATGACTCATTTCTTGAATTATTTCCATTTTCGGGTCACCGAATAAGCTTGTTTTGCCTAATATACCATTCTTTTGACATTTTCAGCCTTCATCACAAATTTTACCATCATTTATTCATCACTAAAATACTGAAAGATGCATAATAACTCTCGGGTCTACTATACATCACATATATGTTGTGTCTATTTGATGATTTATACCTTTTACACTTGTGTAACCTTATAAATCGTGCTCAAACATCACCTAATCATTGTTATAGTTTTCAAATCAGATTATAAAGATGTTCATTTACTGTTTTAAAGCATGTTTTTAACTTTGGTTGGAAGGTTTTTCAAGACTAGTGGATAGATGGTGCTAAAACATATAAAAAAGAGGGTTTTCAAGGTGAGCCTTGTGTACTGACCCTAGATTCACGGGTTCTACTAAGATAGTACCTTGTGTGAAGTTTGAATCCCACAAATACGAGGTTATGGCAGCAACCTTTCTGCTGGAACAATGAGAGTATGGCTTGAAGTAAGATAAAGGTAAATACGTTAAGATTTAGTTTATGCGAGCACAATGATACTTACTTATTGAACGGTTAGCGATGTATGAACAAGTTAGAAGGATAGAAGGAGCAAGGGTCTTTGAAACACTATTGGTATCCTTCGGTTCCTCGAGTTGTTTGTTAGAATAAGCAAGTTTAGAATGTTGTGTGTGTGTTTCTCGGTTGAGAGAAAACCAAGAGAAAAGAGAGAAAGAGAGAGAGAGAGATAGAAAATTTGGTTTGCATTGATGAGGATATGGGAAAGCTGGAGTGTTTAAAGGGGTTTGGTTGATCAAGGGAGGTGTTGGTTGGGTGAAAGGGGCGGCTGATTCTTTTGTTGTTTAGTGGGTTTCTATTTGAATTTTTGTATAAATTTTGTAGTTATTATTATTATTATTATTATTATTATTATTATTATTATTATTATTATTATTATTATTATTATTATTATTATTAGTTTTTGTTGAACCGCGGATGTATATGAATATACATACATATCCAAATTCGTTAACTGTTGAAAACTCCTTAATTGTCTCTAATAATTATTCAAAGGATAGTTTCTATTCAAATATGAGTCTCTACATGGTTAAATACCAATATTGGATGTAAAAAAATGTGGAAAATAATCAGAAGTTGAATATATAGTCGAATACATAAGTAAAATTTCTAGGCGCATTACCAGTGCTTAGGCCATGACCACTGTTGGGACATCTGGGACTTAGGCGCATGACAACTGTTCAGGCGCATGAACACTGCTGGGACGCCTGGGACTTAGGCGCATGGGAACTGTCCAGGCGTATGAGTACTGTTCAGGCGCATGAGCACTGTTCAGGCGTATGGGTACTGTCCAGACGCATGAGTACTGTTCAGGCGCATGGGCACTGTCCAGGCGCATGGGCACTGTCTAAGGCGCATGGGCACTGTCCAAGGCGCATGGGCACTATCTAGGCGCATGGGCACTATTCAGGAGCATGGGAACTGTTCGGGAGCATGGGCACTGTTCAGGCGCATAGGCACTGTTCAGATGCATGGGCACTGTTCAGGCGCATGGGCACTGTCCAGGCGCATGGCCACTGTCCAGACGCATGAGTACTGTTCAGGCGCATGACTTAGTAAAATGTCTACTTAAATATTTGGCATAAGTCTTTAACTCGTTCTGGGGTCGAGGAGGGGCTGTTACATTCTTTTACCATTTAGGACATTTCATCCCGAAATTTTAGCTTCAATTAGACTTTCGGACGGGCGACTTAAAGAGGTGTGGGTATTCCTTCCTCATTTCATCTTCTCATTCCCAAGTGAATTCGGGTCCTCGCCTAGAGTTCTATCTTACCTTTTCCTTGGGTATGCGGCTTCGCCTAAGTTTCTGGACCAGTTGATCAGTAATCTATATGGGCTCCTCAACAAAGTTCAACTTGTTGTTTATTTTGGCTTCATTAAATGGCAATTCTATGGTCTGGTCTACCAAACACTTTTTCAAATTAGACACATGAAACGTGTTATGTATGTAACTGAATTCTAAGGGTAGCTTTAGCTGATATGCTACCGGGCCAACTCTTGCCAATATTTCGAATGGTCCAATATATCTGGGGCTTAGCTTTCCCTTCTTGCGAAACCTCACAGCTCCCTTCCACGGGGCGACTTTCAACATCACCTTATCACCCACTTGGAATTCTAGAGGTTTTCATCTTCTGTCAGCATATTTCTTTTGGCGATCTCTGGCTGTTCTTAGTCGTTCCTTAATCTTAATTATTTTATATGTGGTTTCCATTATGACGTCGGGTCCCATTACTTGGCTATCGTTAATCTCGTTCCAACTCAATGGTGACCGACATTTCCTGCCGTATAGAGCCTCATACGTGGCTGCATTTATACTTGTGTGGTAACTATTATTGTAGGAGAATTCTACTAGAGGAAGGTGGTTATCCCAACTTCCTCCGAAGTCAATCACACAAGCTCTCAGCATGTCTTCCAAGGTTTGAATGGTTCTTTCACTTTGCCCGTCGGTTTGAGGGTGATACGTGGTGCTTATATCAAGACGGGTTCCCAGAGCCTGTTAGAGAGATCTCTAAAATCGTGATGTGAAGCGACTATCATGGTCTGAGATAATCGAGAGTGGCTCTCCATGCCGAGTTACTATTTCGTCAATGTATATTCGGGCTAACTTTGACATCTCATAGTCCTCTCGAATTGGTAAGAAATAGGCTGATTTGGTAAGCCTATCCACGATTACCCACATAGCATCATGACCGCGAGATGTTCTTGGTAGTTTCGTGACAAAATCTATTGTGATGTTATCCCATTTCCGTTCTGGTATTTCGGGTTGCTATAGGGTTCCTGATGGTTTTTGGTTTTCATCCTTTACCATTGCACACATCAAACACTTCCCCACATAGGTGGCAATGGATTTCTTTAATCCGGGCCGCCAGAAAAGTGTTTTCAAGTCTTGATACATCTTATTACTTCCTGGGTGAACTAAATATCTAGATTTGTGTGCGTCGTCCAAAATCGTATCCTAATTCCACCTCCCTTCACATTTGTACAATCCATCGTTGTCTACTTCCATAAGCTTCTCTATCCCTGTTAACATCTACCAGATAGCTTATTCTCCTTGAGGGCTTCCTCCTGTGCTTCTTTCAATCTAGCAACAAGGCTAGTGTACACACTCATCCTTAGGGCACGAACACAAAGGGGTTTTTCCCTTTCCTCTCTGCTCAGGGCATCAGTCACTACATTTGCCTTTATGGAATGGTAGCGAATCTCACATTCATAATCACTTAATAGTTCGACCCATCGCCTCTGACACATGTTCAACATCTTCTGATCCAGGATATGCTGCAGGCTTTTATGGTCGGTGTAGATAACACACTTAGTACCGTAGAGGTAGTGTCTCCACATTTTGAGTGCAAACACCACTGCACCTAGTTCCAAATCATGTGTCGTGTAATTCCTTTCATGCTCGTTCAGCAATCTGGACCCATAGGCGATCACCTTCTCGCGCTGCATTAACACGCAACCAAATCCTTGATGCGAGGCGTCATAATAGACCACAAAGTCCTCGGTTCCATCTGGTAGGGTAAGGATAGGTGCATTATATAGTTTTTCCTTTAGCCGATTAAAGGCTTTATCTTGCTCCTTTCCCCACTCATAAGCTGTATACTTCTTGGTTACAGAAGTTAGTGGCTGTACTGTTTGAGAGAAATCCTTGATAAACCTCTTGTAGTAACCAGCCAAACCAAGAAATTGTCTGATCTCGATAGGATTTTCCAGGATCTTCAAGTTCTTAATAGCTTCTATTTTTGCTGGATCTACCTGGATTCCATCCTTATTCACTATATGCTTAAGTAATTGGATTTCACGCATCCAAAACTCGCATTTGGAGAATTTTGCGTATAGTTGCTCGTTCTTAAGTAGTTCAAGGATTAATAGGAGATGCTTCTCATGTTCCTCTTTGCTTCGAGGGCAGATCAAGATATCGTCGATAAATACGATCACGAACTTGTCTAGGTATGGACGACACACACGGTTCATGAGGTCAATGAATGTTGCGGGTGCGTTAGTCAATCTGAAATGCATGAGTAGGTACTCATAGTGTCCATACTTGGTTATGAAGGCGGTTTTGGAAATGTCTTCTTCCTTTATTTTCAGTTAGTTGTATCCCGGCCTCAAGTCTATCTTAGAAAAATGGCTAGTTTTTTGCAATTGATAGAATAAGTCGTCAATTCTGGGGAGAGGATATTGGTTCTTTACGGTAAGTTTGTTCAGTTCCTGATAGTCGACACACATTCGTAGTGTTCCGTCCTTCTTTTTGACAAATAGTACCGGAGCACCCCATGGTAACACACTTGGTCGTATGAACCCATTATCTAGCAATTCTTAGATTTGTAGCATCAGCTCCTTCATTTCGGGCGGAGCTAGTCGGTAAGGTGCTTTGACCACCGGTGCGGCACCAGGTACTAAATCAATCTGGAATTCAACTTGTCGGGTTGGAAGGGAGACCTGGTAAGTCTTTGGGAAATATTTCCAACTCAGACACCACAGTTATGTCTTCAATCTTGTTTTCCCCTTTGGCCTTCATCACATAAATTATAAACGCGGTGTGTCCTTCCTTGAGGCCTTTGGTTGATTTTAAGTGGGATATCATAGGACACAGTAGGTGGTTTCTCTCTTCATGGACTACTAACATCTCCCCACTGGCTATTGGTATCTTAAGCAAACGCTCATCACACACGATTTCAGCCCTATTTTTAGCTAGCCAATCCATTCCTACTACTACGTCAAAGCCTCCTAATTTAATAGGAATCAGATCTATATCAAAGGAATTACCCTCTAGGACCAATTTTCAATCTTTGATGATTTCGTTAGTTTCTATTATATTACCGTCAGCTAGTTCTACTACAAATGTTTCGGTTAAAGTACAAGCAGTCAAACCAATCAAAGGACTAAAGGTAGTAGAAACAAAACTAGTAGTTACCCCTGTATCAAATAGAACGGTATCAAGATGGTTGTTTATGAGAAACATACCGTTCACCACATCCGGCTCTCTACGAGCACCGTTCGGATCCATCACGAACGCTCTTCCCTTGGGCTTGTTAGGTCTGGTGTCTTTGCCTCTTGCTAGCTTGGGGCATTTGTTCCTCATATGTCCTGCATCTCCGCACTCATAGCATTGCTTTCCAGGTTCCTAAGTATAGTCTTTAATCAGATGACCAGTTCTCTTGCACCTAAAACAAGGCATGGGGTTGCACTCCCCTTGATGATGAAGCTTGCATTTGTTGCAGAGGGGGCTTATGCCTAGATACAACCTCCTAGCCTTTCCACCATGGTTATTTCGTCTTGCCACTTCACCGGATCTTTTGCTTGAACTTCTTCTGCTACCGACCACCTTCCTAGCATCAAACCATTTCCTTTTCTCATTCACTTCCTTCTTCTTGTCCTCGATCCTTCCGTGCTCCGTCCAACCAACCCTAACCAAGTCGTCAGTCAGACTACTGGTGAAATCCACTGCCGCCTGTAGGGTTGTAGGCCTGGAAGACCGGACCATGCCTAAAACTCTAGGATGTAATCCCCAGATGAAGCGGGCTACATCCTTGGATTCTGGCATCACCAATTGTGGTACCAGCTGGGACAATGCCAGGTTTCGGTTGATGTATTCAGTGTAGTTTGGTCCTTTCATCTCTAAACTTAGAAATTCGGCCTCCAGTTTCTCTAGTTGATTGATCAGGCAGATTTTGTTGGTAATCAGCTCCCTAAACTCAGACCAGTTCATCCTAACAACGACATTCCTGCCTCGGGGCTGAATGATGGTTTTCCACTATTCTAGTGCCGATCCCTTGAGAGATTGGGAAGCAAATCTCACCATATGCTCAAGCTTGCATTCGTTGATATCCAACACATCTTTAATTTCGTCCAGCCACCTATATGTTTCAATTGCACCCTCGGTGCCATAGAAGTCCTTCAGCTTGTAGGCCATGAATCTCTTGTAGGAGTACCCATTTCTTATAGCTTTGACTTCCTCATTGTTCCCTTCATCATTACTGGGTCCATTAGTCCAGGTCATATTTCCCCTATCTGCATTGATCTAGGCGATTATCATTGGGATGACATTAGCAATCTGCTATGCCACCAAGTTGGTAATCCTCTCATCATTCACCTGGTTGGCATTTCCCCCATGTGGTGTTTCTGGTGGAGTAGGTGGTTGGTTTCCACCTCAGGTAACTCCCCTTCTTCCGGCACGAGTTCCTTGTCTAGGAGACATTCTAATAGCCTCATAGATAAATTCGTTTAGCATCTCATACATTTGGTTTCATATATTCTATTGCATCACATTTACCCCTTTTATATACTACAAGTCATGCATAGGCGTTCCTTTCAAGGTACACGATGTTATCTACCTACGAGTAACTATCAATTGCTCAACATATGGATTAGTGCATCCCAAAATAATTCACCCTGTAAAAGTTAGAATCATAAAACAATAGTTTCATAGATAAATCAAACATAGAGTCAACCATACATAATAATAGTGTCATTGTTTAACAAATTGGAAGGTGCCATCACCCCCATAATTAAAATAGTTTCTGAAGTAAATAGATAGATAGTTTCTTCAAATAGTTCAGTATCCTACTGCCATACGTTCAGACATCACCACATCACCCTTGCCACTTCTTCTTCAACCATCCGAACCAACCTGAACTTTTCTTCCTTTGCTCTTGCTCCATGAGACGCCATCATCGCTTGAAATTGGGCGGACTGTGAAGTTCGTGTAACGTGTTGGATAGTCATCTCATGACGCTAGATGGTCTTCAGTATCTCACTCAAAGTAGGGTATGATGGACCAAAATCACTAGCCCGACAGCTATATTGGGAGTAGGGGTCTCTAACGAGTACACTAGGTCCATCGTACACACTATGCCTTGGTGGCATCCAGTACTCGTCGTGAGGAAGGCATCTGGACGGGGCAAGTATAGGAGGTGCTGGTGCTGGAACCTTCACAGGAGGAGGTGGCATCCTAAAAGAAACTGAAGATCCATGTCTAGCACTCTTTTGAGGCCGAGTGATAACACGGGCACCCCTATTCCTAATAGGTGGAATAGGTGAGTGGGTAGGTGCTACGACATGTGGTGAGTTGGAGCGTGTTTGGCTCCTGGCCGGGGATGTCGGGGAGGATTCCTCTGACAGCTCAGTGTCGTCAGAAGTCACGGATACCCAGCCGGGATATCCACACCTTTGCAAGTATGCCTTGTACTCAGTCTTGGGCTTAGCCCTCCTGAGGGTCCTAACAGGAGCAGTCTCGCCAACCGGGTGTTCAGGTGCCTTTCCCCTGTCAGCCATCATCTTCATATCCTGTAAAAATTATCATGAGTAATTTTGCTTCTCATAGCTCATGACTGTAATAATAGTACTAGTAATAGTAGTGATGGCAGTAGCATCATATAGTAGTAGGATCAAATAGTAGTAATATCAATAAGCAGTAGTGTCAATGAGTAGTAGTATCATCGAGCAGTAACAGACACGAAAGTTCAATAAAAACCATCTTTAGACCATGTTAAGAAATTCTCTTAAGTCATTTAATCCAAAGTTTCATACCTTTGGGTTTCGTGTTAGAATTTACGCGTCCGATAGATTTCGTGTTAGAATTTACGCGTCCGATAAATTTATCCAACCCGCTTACCCTAATATTCACCCAAGCCATGACAGTTTTAAGGTATCAGGGTTGTAGCCTAGGGTCTACTAAGGTATTTCTAACTTCTCTACAACCTGTGGCTCTGATATCAATCTGTCACACCCCGGGACCAAGGAGGGTGGGATGTCACAGACTAGCAACATACATGGTAGCGGAAACAAACCATCATAAGAGCACACGAGTAGAGAAATCACATGGCATTACATAAGTTTAATAAAATCTGGGACTATACAGTCTAGCCCGGTTACAATAGAATTGTTTCAACACAAGTGTACATTGTTGTAAGTAATATCTAGTAAAAATTGTCCAAAAGTTTAAATTTGAAATCAATAATGCCATAAGGTCGGGGTGCTAAGTCATCTATAAGTCCTCCAAGTCCAGCTAGATCTCCATCAAGGGTTACCTGAAACATGCTCAAAAAGTTTTTTTTATCAACTAAAAAGTTGATGAGTTCAAGTGCTTAAAGCTTAAAAAAAGGAACTCTTTAAAGTCCACTAGTTAAAGTTTAGAATCAAAACATCACTGTTGTGGGGCCACAATCAACCCTGCACTCAGTCCCAGCTAGCCTCTTCTAAAGTTTTGTTTATACCGGTTAACCCCGAAGGGAGAAATGAGCCTCAAACAGTGTACCATACCTACCGGATGGTTCACTATAGTATGTTACAAAAACCTATCACATGCCATAAATGATCCCTCAGGATCTCAGTGGGGTACCCTTCCTATAAGGAAGGCAATGTGTGTGGGGGATTCCCCAAGTAGATCTACCCCTATAAAACAAGCGGTTCATAAAAGAATTAATGATTGTGATTCACGTATCAGTAGATAACAATATTATCCACAACATAAGCATCATAAAATAGCACAAAAAAGATTTCAGTTCAAAAGGATCATGCTTCATCCCGAAAGCAATAATAAAAAGGGGACACGAGAACTCACTTTAGTATCAAACAACGGTTCCTTTAATCACAGAGAAAATCCAAATCCTACCACCCTATGATCATGATATAAATAATAAGCTATAGATTCTTAGATCATTGGAAGTGTAATTAAGTGCTTGTTTTATGGTTAAAGGCGTACGTGGCTTCGTTTCTTAGAAGTTTGCGTCAAAAGTTTCCTTTTTAGGAAAGTTAGGGTTTTGGCGTGGGTATGTCAAGTTTTTATGGTTATTATAAACTTGTTAAAATTTTAGTAAGTTAAATATTAGTTTCTGGTCACGAGGTTACTGAAATTTGGTTAAAATGCAGAATTTACACTTTGGCCCCTCAAGTTTAAAAATTTACAATTTCTACCCCAAAGTTTGTCTCCTTACAATTCTTGACCCCTAAATATTTTCTTAACATTCTTATAGCCTTTCTGGGCCTGTTAGAACTCTAAAATATTAGATCTTACTTGGTGGAGTTTAAATCACAAGTTTCTAGTTACCGGTTACGGTAAACTGACAATTTCAATCATCTAGCCCTTAAATCCTCTAATTTCAACCAAATTACAAATCTAATATCCTTATCTAACTGAAATAATGTGACTTTCATAGATTTTAGGCTCCTCCTTTATTTTTAAGATTTTATCTAAATTTTTTCCGGTTTACATTTACTTTTCGTTAAATAAATTCATAGAAATTACATATTAAACCAAAAATTCACCAAATTCGATTTATATTAGTAAAATAATTATTCTAGGGCCTGAAAATTTATAAGTTTTAGGATTTTCATGTTATGACTCATTTCTTGAATTATTTCCATTTTCGGGTCACCGAATAAGCTTGTGTTGCCTAATATACCATTCTTTTGATATTTTCAGCCTTCATCACAAATTTTACCACTATTTATTCCTCACTAAAGTACTGAAAGATGCATAATAACTCTCAGGTCTACTATACATCACATATACGTTGTGTCTATTTGATAATTTATACCTATTACACTTGTGTAACCCTATAAATCATGCCCAAACATCACCTAATCATTGTTATAGTTTTCAAATCAGATTATAAAGATGTTCATTTACTGTTTTAAAGCATGTTTTTAACTTTGGTTGGAAGGTTTTTCAAGACTAGTGGATAGATGGTGCTAAAACGCATAAAAAAAGGGTTTTCAAGGTGAAGCCTTGTGTACCGACCCTAGATTCACGGGTTCTACTTAGAATAGTACCTTGTGTGAAGTTTGAATCCCAAAAATACAAGGTTATGGCAGCAAGCTTTCTGCTGGAACAATGAGAGTATGGTTCGAAGTAAGATAAAGGTAAACACGTTAAGATTTAGTTTATGGGAGTACAATGATACTTACTTATTGAACGGTTAGCGATGTATGAACAAGTTAGAAGGCTAAAAGGAGCAAGGGTCTTCAAAATACTACTGTTATCCTCCGCTTCTTCAAGTAATTTGTTAGAATGTTGTGTGTGTGTTTCTCGGTTAATAGAAAACCGATAGAGAAGAGAGAGAGAGAGAGAGAGATAGAAAGTTTGGTTTGCATGGATGGGGATATTGGAAAGTTGGAGTGTTTAAGGGGGTTTGGTTGAAACAAAGGAGGTGTTGGTTGGGTGAAAGGGGTGGCCGATTCTTTTGTTGTTTAGTGGGTTTCTATTTGAACTTTTGTATAAATTTTATAGTTATTATTATTATTATTATTATTATTATTATTATTATTATTAATTTTTGTTGAACCGCAGATGTGTATGAATAAACATACATATCCAAATTCGTTCAAGTGTTAAAAACTCCTTAATTGTCTCTAATAATTATTCAAAGGATAGTTTCTATTCAAATATGAGTCTCTACAAGGTTAAATACCAATATCGGATGTAAAACAAATGTGGAAAATAATCAAAAGTTGAATATATAGTCGAATACATAAGTAAAATTTCTAGGCGCATTACCCCTGTGTAGGCACATGACCACTGTTGGGACGTCTGGAACCTAGGCGCATGAAAATTGTTCAGGCGCATGAACACTGCTGGGATGCCTGGGACTTGGGCGCATGGACACTATCCAGGCGCATGATGTAAGGCCCCGTTTCCGGGCACCTCATAGTTGGTCAAATCATTACACATAAAACATATATTTATACATTAACATTTAAAAAGAGTTGCAGCGGAATAACTTTTCAGTCAATTTAAATTCTTTTGCAAGTTAATACAACATTCATTACAAAACATCTTTTGTTCGCATTACAATGCAAAAACATTATACAAAAGAATGCCATCCATAAAGAGCCTAGTAGCCGCACCGTGCCATCTTCAGTAACGTTACATGTCAATTGAAAACACATAAAAAGTCAGCGTTGCTGAGTGAGTTCTAGTTTTAAAGTAAAACATACTTTACTTTCAATTAAAACCGTATTTTACATTCTTACGTGATCAAGCATCATACGTACACATAGATAATATCATTATTATATTCATCATTCGTTCGTTAACTTTCATTCATTCAACGTACATCATTACCATTCACGTTCGTTACTTTCATTCACATTCATTCATAAATTCTTACTTTCGTTCGTACGTTCATTTCTTTCGATGACATGTACAATACCCCGAACATTATGCACGAAGCTGGTTACTGGGCCTGAGGTCTTTCATAGACCTCGAACATTATGCATCAAGTTGACTCCAGTACCAAGGGCAAGTACATTCACCACTTATCTTTTCTCTTTCATTCCGGATCAATGCCATGTGCTATACCCCGAACATTGTGCACGAAGCTGGTTACTGGGCTTGAGGCCTTTCATAGACCTCGAACATTGTGCACGAAGCTTACTTCAGTACCTAGGGCAAGCGGCAGGGATCCCATACATATGGTCAATCACAAGGATTGGACCCGAGTGTGCATCCTTCTGGGATAGCTAACCCGCACACAGTTGAGCTAACACCCTTCATTGGATGTGAACCTCCATACATTTGCTTGCAAGCCTTTCTTACCTTCATTCATTCATTCGTTAATACATGCATTGTTTCATTACGTTCCTCTTTTCATTATCTTCCACCTTACGTTACATAATACTTTCGTTTCATTCATTAACATTCAACGTAAAGCCAGGGGGAAAATAATCATACACATTAAGAACATCAACATAAGCATACAAACATCGCCATACACGAAACCATCATACATACATAACATACATCATACATACCATCATGCATAAACATCAATCATACATCATCATCATGACCATCATAACGTCTATGACCTCGAAAATCAACTTACACTAACCCTCGGGAACCTCCAAAGTTCAAGCTTACCTCTATACATCTCCCTGAAAGTTAAAAGGTTAAACTATGTTCTCTCGGACACCCGAGCCCTATTTGGGCGTATGGACACCTTTCAGTCGCATGACCTCCCAGGCGACTGAATACTTAGGCGAATGGACATTAGTCGAATGGACCCTATGCGGATGGACCTATGCGGATGAATACTATGGGAGAATGAACACTATACGAATAAGCAGTCAGGCGTATAGACCTCAGTCGTATGACCCTCATACGAATAAACTTCAGTCGCACGACTCACATGTGAATGGCCGTCAGTCGCACGACTCACATGCGCATGGTCCTCAGTCGCACGAATCGCATGCGAATGACCCTCAGTCGCACGACTCACATGCGAATGACCCTCAGTCGCGTTACTTTCGGTCACATGACCTCCAATCATATGCAATTCGGTCGCCTAGCTCTAACTGATGCAGAATGTAGTTCTTCCCCGAACCCAATCTGCCATTTTCGGCCTCCAAGCCCTCCCAAACCTGTTCTAAGCCCAAATCAACCATCCTAAACCTTAGAAACACATACCACAACACCATTCAAGCACACACAAGCTCGAAATGAGGACCCATTTGAATCACACATACACGCCCACCCACGGGTTCAACACACACACTTCAAAAACGGGTTTTACTATGTGTTCCAGCCCCAAATCAGTTGAAAACATGTAAAAGAGGGTCCTAGAACTAACACAAACAACACCGTCGAGTAGAGCTTTAATCTAACCCACTTGACTTCGACTCTTGCACCTTGATTCGCAAGAAAACATGGAGTTTTGGCTCTTTTCTGCTCTCTTCTCTCTTTGGCTGATTTTCACAAGTGTGGGGGAGAGTGTGGGCTGCCCTCCCCTCTTAATCCCCCACTCTTCCAAACTTTCTCCTGTTTTGGCAAGTTTGGTCCCTCGACTTTGGGCTTTATTTCTTTTCTTTCTTCTTCTTCTTTCTTTGGCATTAAAAGAAAATAACCGGGTGTTACAAGTCCACCCCCCTTATATAGGTTACGTCCCCGAAACCTGTTATTCCTCGAACAAACGTGGGTAATGCCGTCTTATCTCTTCTTCAGTCTCCCATGTACACTCAGATCCCTTTCTGTGCTTCCACTATACGCGCACAAGTGGGACCACTTTATTCCTCAATATCTTCTCTTTACGGTCAAGGATCGCCACTGGTTGCTCAACATAATTGAGCCGTGCATCTACCTCGATATCTTCCAGCAGTACAACCATGTCCTCATCTGTCAAACATTTCCTCAGATGAGATACGTGGAATGTTGGATGAATTCCACTTAACTCTTCTGGTAACTCCAGTCTATAGGCCACCTCTCCTACTCGAGTAATAATTTGGAAGGGCCCTATGTATCTTGGGCTCAGCTTGTCCCGCTTTCTGAACCGAATGATGCCCTTCCAAGGCGAGTCTTTCAACATAACTCTATCACCCACCTGGAACTCAATCGGTCTACGTCGTTTATCAGCATACGACTTTTGTCTGTCTTTAGCTGCCTTCATGAAGGCTTTAATCCTTTCCAACTTCTCAGTCGTAGCCTCGACCACTTTGACGCTCCCTAACTCTTTATGGCCGATATCACCCCAACAA
>BJCO01636276.1:0-24233 GCA_018326465.1 Flaveria floridana
TGTTAAACCATAAATTAGTACGTCGGATATACAAATATAGTTAAGTTTTATATATAACTATAAAATATATGTATAAATCATATATAAATAACTTATATTTAATTACATATATAAATATAATTAAAATATAGTTAAATCCGATCCAACCGGTCCGACCGGTCCGACCACCAAACCAGTAGGGCGTCCGGTTCGACGTCCGATCCGGTTCTGAAAACATTGGTAACCATACTAGCATCTATACATTATACATTCATGCTTGCCAGGATGTTCCTCTAAATATAAACTAGTTTACATGTTCTTACTTAATACTATTGAAGGATGTCTTTTTGCTTTGACAAAAAAGGGAGAAATATAGATGTGTATAATCTTAACATGAACATTTATATTTAACATATGTATACATGTTATGTAATATTTCTCATTATCAAAACCGGAGAGATTGTTAGTGTAGATTGTAGAAATGATCATTTTTATGAATGCATAAACTTCATGATGATATAAATATAGACGAGTAATAAAAGTGTTACATGCAAATGATCACATGTTCATAATTTATCCTTGTAATGTCGCCAAAATTCGTATTAAATATCAAAAGAATCGAGAAACAATGTGCAAAGACATCCTGATCAATGCCATGGATCGGCCATACCAAGATAAATATCAAACTAGTTAACTAGAAGATCCAAGCAAAGAAGCACCACGGTTGATATCGAGCGTGAGATTGTCTCTATTGAAGCTAAAGATTTTCTATTGACAAAATCAAGTTCAAGAATGATGAAGTGTTAGCTAGGTGATGAAATACAAGATTGAGGAGCAAGAAATGGCTGATGATAAACTATAGTCATAGCATACGTGACATATGTTGCGTATTCACTTTTGTTCGTGTATCACCCATTTATATCCCATTAATGTGTATGTAAAAGCAATATGTACGTTATCGCTAGGCAAGTATCACCTTTCACTCATGTATCTATAGAATATCATCTTTTTATGGTAGTTACTAAAAAGTTATTTAATGCGTATGTGAGTGCGTGTCGCATATCATAACTTTTTGTCGTTTATGGTCTTGGTAATGACAAACATTAATTTGTTGTAAATATATAAATTGCTTGGCAATACCTCATTTAAACCAATATTATTCAAACAATACACACACAAATGGAGCAAGAGATATGAATCGAGTACTAGAATATGCCTGTTATGAGGTTTGGTTACTGGGCTCACTTATATGATATCCGACATGAAAGTGATTGAAGTTATATCCAAGGTTTTCTGGATTGCTAGATCAATCATTGCTCGTGGTTATTCAAGTGTGTAGATCAACTACTCATGCTAGTGGTTCTAGGGCTTGTTTCATGAGCCATCATTGTGTTGGTCGACGTTTTCCCCTTGTAAATGATTAACGATTAGAGCTTGCAAGTGTGGGAAAGTACAAACTCTTTTATTCCACATGCCATGTTATAGTTTTGAGAAATGTTGTTCAAATATCATACATCTTGAAATTCGTAACATTTGTTAGCAAACTCGTTGTAGATGGATAGCATTACTAACGCATCTAGGATTTTTCATTAGCAAGGGCTAAAAATGGGTACGGCAAGAACGAGTCACATCAAAAGTTTACATTCATGGGCAAGGTCCAAACAGGTTCAGTCGAAAACATTGATCGTGGTTAAGAAATAAACTTGAATTTATCTTAGCCCTATTAAAGAACTAGTTTTATACCCGTTCGGTGACCAGGAGTTTCATGTCATACTATAATAACTATCTCTTCTTAAATTTTAAACAATAACACTATTAACGTGTTAGTATAAAGACAATTAATTACATACAAAAAAATCTTTTATATTTAAGGATAGGTCATAAGATCTTAAGATTAATATTGTTTGAAAAGTACGCATTCAACTAAACAGGTCATATAAAGACAAAAGGATTCATCAAGTTAAGGATCCTAAAACAAACATTATCAACAACGTCAACAAAGTTATGGTCTAGAAAAGATAACATCAAGTTTGTGATATTCAATCTAAAAAGGTATATAATAAATCCTACTAAGATAAACATCAAAACAACATGCTTCCATCAAATCTGCATGTTATAACAGAAGAAAAAAAAGTATTAATGAAGATCATTAATATAATTGAATAAATTAAATAAACATATAACATATAGAATAATTTTTTGGAGTCATCAAAACATACATGCAATAACTTTAGTACTCCAAGCGCTTAGGCCTCTTTTTGATCATTCGCGGTCTTGAATACTGTGACTTTTCATGAGGTTTAGCAGGACAATCAACCTCAGCCAGAGTAGAAGGTTTGGCTGAATCAATAATAGACGTATCAACAATAGATGTATCTGAAACATCCTTTGTAGATCCTCCCTCCTCATCATTATCAAGTACAACCTAAAAATACAATAAAGAACATAAAGAAAAACGAAACACAGGTAAATTATACGCAATAAACACTTATAGCAAAATATACCGATAATGTTGTTGTAAAAGAAGTGTGTGGTCCCCATAATGCCTCAGCAGCCATATCCCATTCGTCGCTTGTTATTCTAGAAAAAAATTCAACGCCTTCATCATCCTCCTCAGTGCAGAGAATATCGATTGTTGGAGCACCAACACGCGCTCCAACAGTCGACATGTGGGAGTGATTATTGAGTAAATTCCCATCATCTCTGAGGTATTTAGAAACGGTGAAGCGTCAAACATATTCAGGAGCCAAGTTGAATTTATCAATCTTTACTCTAAGAATAACGCTTCGAGCAAATAAATTATCAATAAAAAAATCAGGTATCCAGTGCAGGTTATCAATACCCTAGACAATACATAGGAGAAGGTAAGGGTGTAAATATACACAAAAATATTCAAACACACATGTATGTATATCAGAAAAGATATAAATTAAGACACAAAAAAGATTTGTGTGTGAATATATATACATAGGAGTGAGTATATGAGATTGTTTGATATGGCATGGGGATATGTTACAATAGTGTATGGAGCACTTATTGCATACTTATAAGAACATATATGCCTCAGTAAAACTCCTCATAAATAAATCCGATGTCGTAATGCCAAGAAGAGCATGCGCAGCATCATCAAATAAAACACACATCATTTCTTGACCGTTATCAACAACACGAATTTCCAGTTTGTACCTATATAAAGGCATTATCAGTGGAGGAAAAAAAGTGGTGGAGGAAAAATTCTATCTCGCTTACGCCTAGCGTGGACTGACAATATTTTTTTTACAGGCAGAACAAAAGTGTTGATCCTCAACCAATGTCATCTTGTTACGACAAGTGTTGCACTTTATATAAGTCCATCTCTTGTTAAATCAACACCAATTATTAGACCATTGTTGTTGAACATTGCTCCCTACAAAAGAAAAGAAAAATAAAAACTATGAAAAAATTATCAAAAAAATGAACTTTAATTATCATAAAACTTAGAGCAGTACAGGCGTAATCACGTGTTGTAAAATTTTGTACAAATCAGAGATTTGTGTAACCCTGAAATTCCAATCATGTTGTTCCGGTGATTTGAATGTAACGGGATGGTATTCACTAAAAGCATCCATTATGATTGCTTAATGATTAAAATGGATCATTATTATAGACTAAACCATGGAGAAAAATATGATGACATACATAGTCTTGAAAGTATCAGCGAAGGGTGAGTGGAGATTTAGATACAGATGAGATCCTACAGTTGACACCAAACAAAGGGCATCTGCTTTTGACAAACAAAAGTTAAATGCTACATGCCATTTATACATCAAATAACAAAATAATTTGCATAAAAATATGATACCATTGAACAATCAAATTTTGCATGATGTCACAACGACAAGTGTGCTATGGTTGCCATAACGTCGACTGTCATCGTCAGCAACATGCCGCGCCACCTTTCTCCATAAAGACAATCTAAGCTCCGAGCAACTATATGTTGTCATTGTAATTAACAAAATATTTTAAAAGATGTTTAATTTAACAATTTGCTATAACTGCAAAAAGGGTATACTACGCATCAGTGATAACAATGTCTCGCACATCACTATCAACCCATTGGACTACATGAGATTGATTGGAAACATAACCCCACACGCGAAGTATGGCAATAACATCGGCGTATGTCATCATATTAGATAATCAAAAAATAAATGAAAGCCAATGGTTAAAAAAACATAATATCTTAAGTACTTGTCATTATTAAGACGATGCCGAAGGCCATTAAATTGAGTAGGTTCAAAAACGTAGTGTGTGAACAAAGACACCTCCATTTGGCATTCATTAACTATTGTTGCTCGCGTGAAGCGAACATAGGAATCTAGATGAATTGGGCGATAAAGTGTCTCGTAAGGAAGAACCACAAACTTATAAATACTATATACACGACCCTCCGTAAATGCATTTTTAAAAATGGGAATAAGATAAGCTGGTATGCTTGCATGTATTGAGTAATTCTACAAAAGAAAGAATAACATTACGTCAATAGGGAACAATTGTGAGTAAATACAAACATAATAAACTTCAATATCCTCTTACGTGCTGATCCGATACAACAATATCATACGACATAACACGATTAGTGTGTGGGTTGAATGATGTCCATGCACGAGAAACCATAACAAGTCATCCGTCACTTACATCTCATATTAGGACGTAGATCAGAAATACGAGAGCATGCCATCGTGGTAGGCAACCTGCTATATCTAAAAGTACCAATACAAATTATATTTATTACCGACATCATGTAGAAGCACACATGAATAGCAAAATAATTGTATATAATAAGATGGATGAACTTTGAGCTAACTAATCCATAGACGAGGTTTAGAATTCAATGCACGAATATTATCTATTTAACACTCTTTAATGGAATGATACAATAAGAAAAAATATAAATATACAACAGTTAAAGAAAGTAAACATATACATGTACCAAATATACATAATCAACTGACTGAAACGATGGCACGTTATAAACAACCTTATCGAAAACCAAATTACATAAATGCATACCACCACACTTACCACAACTAGAAATATAAAATTTAGGTCAAGTATGAAAAACATCTTTATCTATTTAACATATAAATCCTTGTTGGCACTAAACACTCTTATGTATGTTAAAAACAATCTTTGTTAAAAATGTTTCTATAAGATCATGAACAGTTCCAAATCAAAATGATGGATCAAACGATGGATAACAACTTTTATAACATATTGCTCAAGCATTTAAGACATATCTACACCATTTATTCATATCACAATAGTCAAAGACACCTTCTTATATTATGCTTACTATATATGTACTCTTCATTGACGATGATACCTACAATTTATCAACATTTCATAGCCTATGTTACATCCTATTTTCATCGATAATGTTAACCTCTAAACCAAAACATAGTCCTGATCTGTTATTCTTTTATTTATCCCTAAAATAACACACATACGGTAATCAAAAAGAGGTTACATTTTGATGATCGGGGTAGATTTTACGAATACTTTAATTAATCATCATGGGCAAATTGCAGGAGCAATGTGATTTGTTTATTTTGGGTGCCAAAAAAGGTGAATAGATACACGTAAAATAAAAGGCTTCTAAACTATTACAATAACTTAATCGTATAGCACGGAGAAAAGGCATGATATGTTACTTAAGCACCAATAACACATAACAACCCCATTAAAATATAACATTCGTCTTAAAGAACAACATAGACTATAAAATCAACAAAATTCGAATATAAAATTCTAGGCGAATCAAAGACTATGAAGTCTTGATTTTGAAATACATAAGGAAATAAAGACTATAAAAACCTAAAGTGCAAAACCTATTGAAACTAAATATCTGTTGACATTAGAGACTTGGAGTAAATTGTGCGTTCCAAGGCCTGAAAGAATCTGATTGGAAAGAAACAACTGAACTCGTTGTTTCTCACATCAAAGTCGCAAACTCCCCAAAATCAGTCATCATAATCCACTTCTTATTTGGGACCATATAAGAGATGTGACACCATAATGAAATTAGAATGCGAGCAGTATGCGAAATAGCCAATATTTGCGTCCATTTTTTATACGGATCCATCTTCCACACATCTACAGTATACTTAAATAACCCATGAGTAACGAATAGGTGAAGCTCATCACGTGAACTAACTAAAGTACCCTCGCATCCTCCTTTCGATATAACACTTGGAAAGGGTAATCCAGTGAACTCCTCCGAATTAACATCAAAACATATTAATGACTGAACACAAGGACCAAAGAACATGACTGTGAAATAGAGACCATCTCCAGAAAGTACCCATCGACCAATGGTAGTGAGGGGCATAGTACTGGTAGTTTTGTATAAATTTGATGTTCTGTCAGGAATCAGAAAATGAAGAATACACGTAAGGTTGTATCACCCCACCGTGCGTTTTATATGCAGCACCTTGTACTCATTATACAAGTCAACGAAGAACCCAAGTGCATCGAAACGCGTATCATATAGACCATAGTTTTTGGAGCTTGGCAACTTCCTATGCACACTAGTTCGGGGATTCCAAATGACTAATTCATTGGTATTCTCCATACAGACACATAACATTCTATCCAAGGTAGATAATACTAACAAATCATCGACTTTGGTGTTGAACGACAAAGAAACTATTATCTCTACCCTACATTGTGGTGAATCGTAGAAAAATGAATGAAGGGATTTGTCTTCTTTGTCAAACGCAAGAATCTTCTTCTGTGATAATGTTTTCATACGACTACAGTGAAGGATTGCAAAGTCTTTAGTTGATATAAAGGACCTCCATTCCTTTCAAACAACCTTGCATTGCATAGCAATCTTCCCTGGAAGTCTTGACACTATTTTCGTCATTATTAATAAACACGGAAGCTCTCCCATATTTCCCTCCTTATCTAATGTGTTGATGTAAGAAAACGAAAGCTACTTTAATAAGAAAACTATAATAAACAATATAAGAATTCAGATACATGTGTAGGAATCGAATCTTATGATGTGTTGAGGTTAATCGGCATCTACATTTACACATATTGAAATATATAAGGTGTGGTTGTAAGATTACGGGCAACAACCGCCTAATGTCGTCGGACAGACGTTAGTATGATTTAAAGTAGTCCAAATAAAATGCAACAATGGGTGATGGAAGCTCATAAAATACCCAGACAACAAAATGAAAAACACCCACAAACAGGCTACCAAAATATATCGTGCATCAACAGAGGTAATATCACAAAACACTAAATAGTAGGGGCGGGGAAACCAAAACCTATAAGGAAACGCCCAGGTCCAATATTTCGTTGAATCTCTGGTTGGTGTGGTACTTGTACTGATCGACATGGGAGGTCTCTGAAGAAGAAGGAAAGTGTGGAAGTTACAGAAAACAAAGGAACCAACAAGGAGAGATGGAACTGCTGCATATTCATGGAACGTGGGTTTGCAACCCATGTAACCTACACAACATTCAACAACTGCCTAATTTAAACGGTCCAGATCAAAAGTACATGGGTTTCAACGGCTGAGATTAAACAAAAATGTGTAACCTTTATGCAGCAACTATATATATATAATGATATGATAGAAATAGATACTTTAGCAAATATCAAATTTTCATTCAACATTAGCAAATTTTGAGTTTTCAAGATTAAGTCATGATGCAATAAATGAAAGATCGAGCATCAAATGATCAAATGGCAAATTAGGAACAAGGATGGTCTATGGTTGACCATGGATTGTCCGCCAACATTCTGATCAACATCAACTACACGATGCGCAAACAAAATGTCCACGATCGCAAATATGAGCGAATCGTGTATCGATAATGTCTTCCTAAATAATAATTTTTCAAGATTAAAAGCAATGCCAAATCATCATGGTAGTTTTTGTACTCTTTTCTCATGCTCTTCCTACTAAAGTATTTAAGTTTTTTGACTCCCAACACTTCAAATAACTGTTAGGGTTAGATTTAGGTGATGAGAGAAATTGGGGAAGAAGAGAGATTGACACAATCAAGCTAACCATCATCGATTAGCTCTATCCTTTTATAACACCATATGACCGTTACAAGTCGTTATGATCGTTACAACCAGAGCAACAACTAACAATCAACTAACAATCGAATTACAACTGAGCCCTTCAACTTCTAACAATTACAAAAGACACCCTCTGAATTACAAAACAATACTAACAATACCCTCCCCTTAAGAACGTTTTTGTCCTCAAAAATGGAAATGAGGAAAACGCAGGCGAAATTCATCAGTAAACTCCCAAGAAGCCTTGGAAATTGGCAAAGACTGCCAATGAACAAGAACTTGAGCCGCAAATCGCTTATTGCGCTTGATTACTCGGCGATCCAAAACAACACGAGGTTGAAGAATAAAACGCGGTGAAGTGGGAAGAGGGATGATCGGGGCATGATTGCCATGAGCAGCTTTTAGCAATAAAACATGAAAAGTGGGATGGATCATAGAATCAGATGGAAGATCCAAACGATAAGCAACATTTCCCAACTTTTCCACAATAAGGAAAGGGCCATAGTAATGAGCAGATAATTTTGAGTGGCGATGAAGATGCTTTATAGAAGATTGTGCATAAGCTTGGAGTTTCACATACACCCATTCCCCCACTGTAAAAGAGCGTTCAGAACGGTGAGCATCCGCAAATTGCTTCATACGATTACGAGCCATGCATAAATGTTGCTTGAGCAATTGAATCATAACTTCCCTATCGCGATGTAAATCTTCCACTGCTACGATAGATGTATCCCCAGCTATATAAGGAAGGTGTATGTTTGGTTTAAATCCAAACAAGGCCTCAAACAGGCTCATATGAATAGCCGAATGATAAGTGGTATTATACCACCATTGAGCTAATGGAAGCCAGCGTACCCACTGTAACGGAGAATCCATTACCATACACCTCAAATAAGTTTCCAAACACCTATTTAAAACCTCTGTCTGCCCATCCGATTGAGGGTGATATGCACTGGAAGTAGCTAATTCCACCCCTTGCAGTCACATAAACTCTTGCCAAAAATGACTCATAAAAACTGGATCACGATCAGAGACAATCGTTAAAGGATTGCCATGCAACTTGAATATGTGATCAAGATATAGTTGAGCCAATATAGCTGCAGTGTAAGGGTGCGAAGGAGGAATAAAATGACCGTATTTAGTGAATCGGTCAACCACCACCCAAATTGTATCTTTGCCTTGAACCTTAGGAAACCCAGAGATAAAATCCATGGAAATATCAGTAAAAATGGACCTGGGTATAGGCAATGGGTTGAGCAGACCCGGAGTAGCAACAGTGTCATATTTCACTTGTTGACAAATAGCACATTCTTTAACAAACCGGTGTGTATCTTTAGAGTATCCCTTCCAATAAAAAAGCTCCTTTAACCTTGCAAGAGTAGGTTTGTACCCCGAATGGCCACCCATAGCTGAAGCATGACACCAAGATAAGATTTTGTTGCGTACAGAAGCATTTTTTCCAATAAGAAGTTTTCCCTTCCTTGTCTACAAGTGACCATCCCATTGCCTGTTCTTGACCACCTGACCTTGCTTCAATTGATCCAATAATGAAGCTAAAGCTGGGTCTTCAGCCCATGAATGTTTGATCTGCTCCAAGAATGAAGAGTCAAGAGAACTCAAAGTGAGAGTAAGAAGGGTTAGGCCAGGAGCTCGAGAGAAAGCATCAGCTGCCTTATTGTCACAACCCTTCTTATACATGATCTCATAATCATAGCCCATTAATTTGGACAACCAAGTTTGTTGTAACGGGGTAATAATCTTCTTATCCAAAAGATGATTCAAGCTTTGCTGATCTGTGCGGATGATAAAATGTTTGGATGTGAGATAATGGTGCCAAGTCTTGACTGCTAACAAAATTGCCAAGAGTTCTTTCTCATAAACTGAAAGAGCCTGTTGTCGAATAGAAAGAGCTTTGCTAATAAAAGCAATTGGGTGACCCTCTTGCATGAGCACTGCTCCCAATCCCTTTGCAGAAGCATCAGTCTCTATGACAAAGGTCTTTAAAAAATCAGGTAATGCAAGGACTAGAGAAGCACATAAGGCTACTTTAAGAGAATCAAAAGCAGCTTGAGCTGTCTCCTGCCATATGAAAGCATCTTTCTTTAATAGATCTGTTAAGGGAAGTGCTATGACACCAAACCCCTTAATGAACCGTCTATAGTATCCGGCAAGGCCTAGAAATCCACGCAATTGTTTAAGATTGCTAGGAGATGGCCATTGTTGAATAGCCTCAATCTTCTTAGGGTCAGTAGAGACCCCATTTCCCGTAATAACATGACCAAGATATTCCACCTTAGAACCTCTAAAAGAACATTTAGACTGCTTAGCTTTTAAGTGATGTATCCACATCAACATTAAGACCTCTTTAACATCCATAAGATGTTGGTCCCATGAAGAACTGTACACTAGAATATCATCAAAAAAAACAAGAGTATGCTTCTGTAATACAGGCTTAAAGATGGTATTCATTAGGGACTAGAAAGTAGCAGGAGCATTTGTGAGGCCAAAAGGTAATACCAGAAATTCGAAGTGACCTTGATGAGTTTTGAAAGCAGTCTTATGAATATCTCCATCATGCATGCGAATTTGGTGGTAACCCGATCTCAAGTCCAATTTGGAAAAGAAAGAAGCCCCCCTAATTCATCAAGCAGTTCTTCAATAAGGGGAAGAGGGAACCCATCTTTAATGGTGGCTTCATTAAGCTTCCTGTAGTCCACACACATCCTATAAGAACCATATTTTTTTAACAAGTACCACAGGAGCGGCAAATGAGCTGGTACTACTGCGAATAACACCCGAATCTAACAACTCTTGAGTCATCTGTTCAATGATGTTCTTTTGTGCACTCGGGTATCTGTAAGGTTTCAAGTTAAGATTGATAGATTCATCTTTCAACTTAATCTTGTGATCACAAGGACGTTTAGGTGGTAACCCCGTGGGTATTTCAAACACATCTTTGAATTCTTCCAATAAACATGCCATCTTGTTATCAGAACTAGTGGGTTGAACCACTGGGTTATGTTGATACCCTTCCTCCATCTGCAAGCTAAACAATTATGCTTGGGCCAAATGAGAATTAGGATGTAATAATGCAGTCATTTTCTGAACGGAGCAAGAGTTAACTCCTCGAGCAGTGTTGCCCTTCAAGGTAACTTGTTGCTTGCCCGCCGTGAACTTCATTGTTAGAGACTTAAAGTTCCAAACAATATCATTGAGGGTTTGCAGCCATTGAATTCCCAAAACAACATCATAATTGCTTAATGGAATTACCAACATGTCTGCCTTAAACCAACGACCTTGCATAGACCATTGGAAGTCCTTGCACATGCCCACACAAGAGAGTTGATTTCCATCGGCAATAGTAACAGGAATATCATCAATTGATTGAATGGGGCATTTTAATTTGGACTCCAATTTGCTATCAATGAAAATATGTGTGGATCCGCTGTCAATTAAGACTTGCAACTGTTTAGTGCCCAAAGCTCCTTCAATCTTCATTGTTGAGAAAGAGGGAACACCAGTGATAGCGTGCAATGAGATGTGAGGGTCGTGAGCTAACTGAATCTCCTCTACAGGAATCATTCCCATAATTGCTTCCATTTCGTCCTCCATACCTTCTTCCACTTCAAATACAAATAACTGTTTGGAATTGGAACATTTATGGCCATGAGTGTATTTTTCGGAGCACCAAAAACATTCTCCCTTGGCCCTCTTATCATCGAATTCTTTACTGGTTAGACGTTTGGTGGTTTTCAAGGAATTAATAGGAGTGGCTTTAATCAGTGGTGTAGGTAGTAAGGGCAATTTAGAAGTAGCACCGATGGTATGAGAGTTAAAAGATTTGGAAGGGGTTTTATAAGGTCTATAGGTAGAGTTGGCCACTGTTATATTGGCTTGATTTTGCAATCTAGCCAGAGAATGAGCTTCTCTTAACAGCTTGGGTTTGAACAATCTTACAAAACATTTGATTTCCGCTTTCAAGCCTTCAATGAACAAGCTTACCGCATATTCCTCGGGTATGTCAACCTTGTTCAACAAGAGGTCGAACTTGTCACAGTAATCCTCAAGATCACCGGATTGTTGAAGAGCCTTTAATGCTCCCATAGCATCTTCGATCAACGTCGAAGCAAAACGTGCTTGGATAGATCGCATGTATTCACCCCATGGAATTTCAGATACCGAAGTACCTCGTGATTTGACAAAATTGTTATGCCATTTTACTGCTCTACCTTTGACATGTACAGCAGCATATCTCACCTTCAACCGATCTGGTGTTTCGTCAATGGCAAAAAAGTGCTCGCATCTTTGAATCCAGCTCTCTACTTCAGTTCCATCGAACTTAGGGAATTCGACTCTTGAAAATCGGTTATTACTCCGATTGAGTCTTGTATCTTCATCATTACGAGTATTACCAGTTTCTGAAGATGATCCTTTCTCCCGATTGTTTGCAGAATTAGAATTTAACGTCTGCAATGATTTGATAACTTCATTCATCTGAGATTTCAGTGATAACATCTCAGTTGGAAGTTGGTTCTTCATACTAGTCATCTCAATCGTTTGCTTCTCTGACGCCGATTTGAGATCTTCCAACTCCATTCGATTCTTCTCTGCAGCAGATTCTAATCGAAGTAGTGACAGCTCATGCTCCTTGATCGTCTTATCCATTTCTTGATTTCGTGTAGTCATGATAACGCCGGTGATAATTGGATCACAGAGCTCCGATGAGAATAGGTTGGCTCTGATACCAATTGTTAGGGTTAGATTTAGGTGATGAGAGAAATTGGGGAAGAAGAGAGATTGACACAGTCAAGCTAACCATCATCGATTAGCTCTATCCTTTTATAACACCATATGACCGTTACAAGTCGTTATGATCGTTACAACCAGAGCAACAACTAACAATCGAATTACAACTGAGCCCTTCAACTTCTAACAATTACAAAAGACACCCTCTGAATTACAAAACAATATTAACAATAACTCTTGCCTATACAGAAATCATAATTACTTTTCTTTCTTTTTCTTAACGAATAATTACTTTTCAAAACCTTGAGTGATTATTTCTATCCATTCTCATCAAGATACAAGCAAGCAAGACATGAGGAGAAAGAGCGTTTGACATTTCATTGTAATATCTTATTCATTCGGTCATTGGCGCACTTCTAATTATTGTGAGTATTTGGGAGATGACTTTATCTTTGTCGTCCAAACGCCAGGTTATTAATTCTCGTTGTAGCATTTATATTATACTAATGAACAATTTTTCTATGCATAATGTTATTGTACCTTATCCATAGGGGGCTTTTAAAAAAATGACTTTTCACTTTTAACCCAAAGGTTTCACAGTTTCCAAAGTAATCTTTCAAAATTTGATTATTTTTACTTTAAACCCAAAATTTTTCATATTTTGTAATTTAATCTCATAAAATTTTATATTTTCTACTTTGGTCCCCTATACTTTTCATATTTTGCAAATTTTCGTGTTACGTTTGTTCTAGGTTTTGCAAGTTAACACAACACAAACATCACCAATTTTACGCTTCGCTTTACGTTTCGTTCTAAATTCTATAAGTTAACACAACACAACATGCATGTGCGGTTTATCGTTTTTACGTCTATTTTCCACCTTTAACAGGTTCATCACCACGCACGAAGTCTTAAATCGATTTAGTTTATTTTTGTATGTTTTATGCTTTGTTCTTATTTTTTCATATTAACACACCATTTCAGTGTTGATGGTCATTAATGGTGGGGTGACATTAATGTTATTTTGTGCGGTTTTACGCTCCCGCAACACGGGGAGCTTAATTCTAGTTGAAGCTAAATATCAAGGTGTCGCTATAGTATTGTGGAAGCATGTTGGCTTCAGAATCTACTCATTTCGCCTCAATGTCTTTAACTATGCGCCTCTATTGTCTAGCGTCATGACAGAGCGTCTTACCTTTCAAACATATTGGATTGATGTTCACTTTGTTCCGGTAAATAGCAATGGAATAGCTACACCATACTCATTTCTTTCAAGCTCACAATACACAAACATTTGCAATCTTCCATTTTTAATGACTTACTTTCAACCTTATATGTCCATCTTTCTCTTGTTTAGGTTGTAAAGGTGTAAGACACCTTATTGTATTATACTTGACCATTAGTTTTGGCACAAATAATAACACAAACTTACTTCAGAAACAAGATTTAACTTTGGATTACAAAGAGATAAATTTGGTGCTTCATTTTTTGATACTAGATTAATCATATAATAATATTATTCATTTTATATAATTTAATTTTACCATTTTCTTTAACTACAACATGATTGAAACTGTTTATTGGCACCAGACAAGTGAAGCAAGCAAATGATCTGTAAACCAAATGTTGGTGTTGTGATTTCTTCTGGTGGTCGTGGGCTTGAGTAGATTAGCAGAACATAAAGGATAACACAGTTGCTGGTTGGTTGGTTGCACGGCCGATGTAATCAAAGGGCATGTCATCTCCGTGACTTTGACCTGAAAACACATCGATTACTCCGTCTCAACCTGTAATTCAAATATTTACAATTAAAACGACGACAATTATATATCAACTTAGGACTAGTAGGACTGTGAGGGCATGCTCGTCTTTTGCATTGCTTCCCCACTTCTCCAACGACGTCAAGTTCCCCAGTTTCCTTATAGAATACAGCCCTTCATTTTTGCTGCAATATGATGACAACTACAAATGTCATAATTGCCCTCAAAGCCAAAGCCAAAGCCACACCTCCACATGCTGCTGCCAAACATAAATCACAATTCAATCAAACAAATTATATAGAAGGACATTCATGACGATATCATCGTTAGAAGGTTTAAAAATGGTATGTATGTAGGTTAAAAAGGCATATGTTGCATGTATTATAAATATTAAAAACATGATTCTTAAGGTTTGTGATTGTTAACTTACATGAATGATGCAAAAATGAACCTGACGGTGACACGTCAGGAGGATCTGCATCAGAATCACTTTTTGATGGGGGGTGAGTGTGTGCAAAAACTACATTTGGCAAGGGGCCTGACGCGGGGATCGTTTCAGTTACAGGTGGTGGTGGTGGTGGTGGTAATGATGGTGGTGGCATTGGTGGTGGTGGTAGTAATGATGGTGGTGGCATTGGTGGTGGTGGTGGTAGTCGTGGTGGCATTGGTGGTGGTGGTGGTAGTCGTGGTGGTGGTGATCGAGGTGGTGGTGGGGGATGGGTATGTGGTGGAGGAACTGGCTGTGAAACAGGAGCAAATAGAGGAGGATGCTTATTAGGATTCTTCTTCCTCCTGTTGTAGCCGGAGTGACAATCTGGAGGCTTTGCATGGTGAATGTTATGAGGTGTAGCGGTGGGGACAGGTGGAAGTGCAGGGGTATGTTTTGATGGTGAAGGTGGCTTTGCAGGTGGTAGTTGCTTATCATGGTGGTGATGGTGATGGTGGTTATGGTGGGGTAGTGGAGGAGGGTGAGGTAGAGGAGCTGGAGAAGGTGTCGGGGCACCACTGCTGCCACCACTAGAACCATTAAAATAAGATGAAAGACTAATTTGCTTCACATGCCCAAATTGAGTGTTGTTTAGTCCCAGATTTTTTGTTGGTGAACCCTTGATGGTTTGAGCCAACTGTTTGGACCTAGACATTGATGGAGTCCCAAACGCCAGAACAACCAACGCCTGCACAGTTGTTTGGGGAGCCACCGTTGAACCTTTAGGATTAGTCAAGCTAACATGTAAGTTCTGCATATATAACAATAAACAGAGTGAATCACAATAGTTCTGCATTATATAACAATAAACAGAGTGAATCACAATGTTTAAAGACTAAAAAATTCTCTATATGTATTTATTTTCCATTTATTATATTTACCTCATATGGAGCAAGATGCAGGCCTGACTTGAGCTGGCTAGTCAATTCATTAAAGTGGTCGAGTATTTGTTGAATAGAATAATTCAATGTAAAGTTGAACCGGATTTGAACCTTTTGCAGTGGATATGCACTCTGGTCAGGGGTGACAGTTATTCCTCCAACAAATTTCAACACCTCAAAAGAAGATGGTTCTCCAAATAGAGACTCCGTCAAATGTAGAGATGGTTGTTTAAGAACAAGAGAGACAAAAGATTCTCTAACTAAGCTTCTGGCATATGACGTAATGTTCGAATTGTATTCATAAGGATCAACACCAAAAATAACCTTGGTGGTGTTTGCTCTGTCATTTCTTTCTGCAGTTAAAATTACAACCTGAAGGACAGACAAGTATAATATAGTACTGAGTGTGTGTAAGAGAGATAGATAGAGATAGAGAGACTGAGAGAGAGTGTGTGTGTATGCATGCCTTAATAGTGGGAACTCTTATTTCATCAAATATATCACCCTGAAGCTGTGGAAAATCATCTTGCAGTAAAGACAATGGCTTCTGAATCATAAAAGCTGCTACTATATCATGACCTGGAAAGTGAAAAGATTGAAATCACTTGATCGAATTTTAACTTGTGCACAAGTTAAATCATCAATTACTGCAAACTGGGTGATGAAATGATGAAGAAATAAAGCACTATAAGAACTATGGCATTATAAAACTAAAATTAAAAAAATTCAAATTTCACCTATTTTAAGAGCTATGAAATGTTCAGCATATTATTGTTTATAAAAAAGTGATTGTTGTCTTAGGTTAAATCTTAAAGATTAGATAGATTGAAGAAAAAAGATGTTATCACATACATGCAATTAATAACTCTTTGTTTGTTTAAAGCCTATTAACCGCATGGCGCATACCATGAGATTAAGAATCCTCTCCCCCTCATATACCAAAACAAGTCAAATGCGGACTCTTTAAGGGGGATTTTACATCATCCGTTTCTACACTAACCACTTAGCAGTCTTGTGCCGCCTTTTTGTACTATTTTACATATTTTCTTTGTTTTTGGGCCTCAGTACTGGATAAAAGTTCAATATTCGCCAGAATCTCATATGTATAACGAATGAGGGTCACATTCCGCTCAAAAGACTCGGGAGTGTTCAGATGGCCTCAGTAAAGTTGAGGGCTGTTCTGCAATTTATATATGGTAGAGGGTTATTACTATGAACCCAGACCGAAACCCAATTTGGAACAGGTGATCCATTGGAGCAGCTGGAGGATATCATGGGCATTACATAACCACTTGACCCGTTCAACCCAAATTGTAGCTGAGTGGAGAAGTGGGCAGCACTCAGCAGTTGCATGCTCGTAGCAGTAGCAGCTGTAGTATTACTAGGGCTGTTTCTTTTGTCTTGTTTTTCATCCAGATATTGAGTAACAGTGTTTTGTTATTTTGGAGCATTGCCTTTCTCGAATCAGGCCAACTTTGCTTCTATTTTCAGTAATTCAATCGGATCAGTTTCAAGGTTCTAACAGTTATCTTAAAGTTTCTGATGATTCGGGGAACATGCTGTCAGGTGCTCAAAATACATGAATTCCTCAGAAAAAATTATATTTAGAAAAAATTGAACTCGATCACACTCATAATGACGCAGCATCAGTAGGCCATTTATTGTTGACACTTATAAGATCATGTACACTCGACTAGTTTAAAAAGCAAGTATTCTATTTGAACTACAGGTAACAACAACAAGACAAACAGATAAATTCGGATCGAGATTTTGCCATCAATTAGAAAGGTTCAACTTATTTGAGTTAACCCATAAAATAAAAACATTGTTGTATTTATTTATTTTTCGTAGGGATGGAGAGTTGTTACAAAAAGCATGGGTGGCTCGGGCTTAAGATAAGCCCCTTGCATGAGTCCCCTTAAGGTTTAAGGCCTCAAATTTATATAATATAGAACTATTATATAGACAACTATTTTTAAAAATATAAAAAATGCCATAACTTCATAGTAATTTACTATTTAAGCATTTTTATTCTGCTTTTCGTAAAAAAGTACTACACTTTTATAATGGATGATGTCTTTACATAGTAAATCACACTATTTCATCAGACAAAATTGATTTGACTGATTGCATGTACATAGAATATTTTTGGCTTACTATTAAATATAAAATTTCAATCAATTATTAAAAAAATGTAAAGAACACCATTCTAAGCTTGGTAATTTTCTTTAACCCATTGGTAGTTACACATAGATGTTTAGATTTATTCATAATTAAGCATTTAAAAAGAAATCAAACATTAAAATTTTGATATATAACTACATATTATAAAAACAACTATTCAAATTAGCTTTGTTAATGGGAAAAAAGGATTTTTTCCCACATAAATCTACTAAAAGTTTGTTTGAGATGAATAATGTCACAAAACAGATTAAATAGATCGAGTATTTTATCATTAGAAAAGATACACCACAATAAATAAAAGAGCAAACCTGGGGCACAAGGCTCCGAGGGGTATCAGGACACACTAGGCCTAAGAAAGTAACTATGAGATTTAATGAATAATTTGCATAAAAGAAAGGTCAAAAAAAATCAGACACTCCTAATAAGAAAAAAAAAATCTAGGAATCTAGGATGTATGTGAATGCAGATTATGCATCAATTACCTTCTTCCTACATATACTCCCACAAATGCATAACATTTTTAACTTATCTAAACAGTTCATGCAAGAACAGTAATCACACAAGACTTTCAATAAAACCTTCATTAACACTTTTAAACTTGAGATTAAATATGTGGATAAACCAATTAACAGCACAGGTGGCACATACATTACCATCTAAAATACATAATTCACCTTCAACTGTCAATCTATAACACTACAGGCAAAATTCATCCCACAAGTCAGAATTCAAACACACATAAGATATGACAGTATGCAAAACACAATCTGATCTAACTATTCATAAATCAAACAACTTTTAACATTATCTAATCTAACATGACATTGCACAACTGTAGAACTAATAGCCAACAAACTCTAAAAAAATTAAGCCAATTTAAAGTTTTAAACCCCAAATTCAAATCAAATCAACCCTAAACTACCCAATTCAATCCCAAACAACCAACCCTAGGTGACAATCAAAAGGGGATCTGCATCCTACGACCAATGCGACAACAATTCACTAACCTTTGTACCGAGAATTAAGATCCAGATCCCCCCGATCTCCGTGACGAAAGAACGGGGGCAACCAGAATACAACAGATAGCAACACCGAGAGTCCAAGAACCAAAACAAACACACATTTGAATCGAAAAAGACGAGAGATTCTGCAACAGCAGGAGCAAGTGTCTGCAGTTGATTGTGGGTGTGTGATGGTTGAGGGTAAAGGGTGTTGTTCCCCCTTTCCCATATTGGGGAATGTGGGTTGATTGTTGGTAATTGAATGTTAATCTTCTCCACCATTGATGGTGTGTGTTGTTAAAGGTTCCATTGTGGGGTTGGATTTTGAGTGTAGGGTTTGTGGGTGTGAGTGTTGAAGACTGAAGAGAGTTGAGAGTGGAGAGTAGAGTTTGTGTGAAGGAAAGTGATGGGGTTTTGATTCTAGAGTGATGTTTGGGATTTGCTTCATTGCTTGTGATTTTTAAATTCTGGTTTTTGTTTTTCTAATGGGGAATTCTTAGAATGTTTTTATTTTAATCAAATTTTCTTAAGATGTATATTTAAAAAACAATCTTTTATAATGTTCTTATCCTAAAAAACGTCCAAACCTACTATGATAGCAACATAGCTTATTTTAGCGGCGGTCGAATTTACAGCGAAGGCGCTTGAACCTATCATAAAAGCGTTCGACTTTTTGTGTAGAGTTGTCCGACACTACTATAGTGTCTGATCGTACTATAGATGCATCTGACCATGTAAAGAAAAATTTTAAAAAATAACATTAAATAACATTAGATGCGGA
Organism: Flaveria floridana; assembly: GCA_018326465.1. Lineage (NCBI taxonomy): Eukaryota > Viridiplantae > Streptophyta > Magnoliopsida > Asterales > Asteraceae > Flaveria > Flaveria floridana. Next base: position 19,902 of record BJCO01636276.1, read on the forward strand.
GTTGATTATGACATAATATCAAATATGTATTGACGTCTTGTTTGGTAGGGACACTTTAAGGACATTTTGAGAATTTTCTCTTTTTGTATTTTATTAGAGCATTTCTAATGTGTGTTGGGTGTTGAGTTTAGTCTTTACTCACGACTCCTAGGGTAGTCAGAGTTAACATTATGTTGTGAGGGGCTAATTAGGCAACATGCCTAATTTGTCTGTCTTAATCAGGTTATTTAATGTAGATGAGTAGAATATTGTAATTATTGAGCACACTGGTAGTAAAATATCAGTTGTAGTAATTGGCCGTGTGTCACACTGATAAAACCACTACAAATCTCTTGTGTTACGTTTCCTTTTTGTTTTGTGTTTGCTTGTGTGTGTGTGTGTAAGATATCTAACCACACATTGTTTCTAAAGACATATGACGATGTGAAAAGAAAAGGGAGAAGAGTGTAGCTACTATGGAGGAGCCCTCGAATTGGTTGTTAGACAGAGAAGGGCGGAGGATATGTAAAAAGGAGAGTGGGTGTTCGTTAGTGTTTTTTAAAGGCAACCCGGATAGGGTGACGTGGTCGCATTCGTGAGACAGCCCCATTAAGATCCTCTTAGTTACATATAGTTTTATAAATGCCTTTATGTAATGTTATTTATACAAAGAGGTAACGTAGACAGTTATGTAGTTAGATAATCGTCTTTTTTATGTTATAGTTAAGATAGTATGTAGAAGTGTATATAGTTGGTTGGTTGTTAGTTGTTACAACTTCATACTTAGTTTTGTTCCAATATCAAACGGCCTTAAAAGGTACAATTTAAGAAAACATTTAATTTGTGTTCGTTATACCATCTCAAATTAAAGGTAAATAAATTGCATTGAGTAATAGTGCTATACTAGTTGAGTGAATCAAGTATTCCCAATCCAACAAAAGGGCTTAAGTATGCCGTATATTGTGTAAATTTAATGTAATCAACTTGTTTCTAGAGTAAGAGAAGTAATATATCTTACAATTCTAATAGTTGCTAGTTAGTATGTACGTAACTTTATAAAAAACATATATACAATTTCATCTTTTAAAATAATCAAGCACTTGTAAAAATAATTTGTTTCTCTAAGAACAAATCAAACTGATGAAAATGTTGTTATTTGTTCTTTTTAATATAATTATTATTGACAACTATTATTTTCTCCTAAAGAATTGTTCTCTAAGTGTTTAAAGTAACTTCTTGATTAAAATATAAAACAGAGCGAGAAATTCATATTATTATTATGATAAAGCTTGGATTCCGTTCTTGGTAAGCAAGTTAAACATATTTTTAATTACATGTTTAAACAAATATTTGTTTGTCACTATATATAATAACTAATTGTGGCGTATGTGTTTATATATATTGTGAAAGGTATTAGTTCTCACATACAAACTAACTTTAACAGAATATTTATTAGATGTATAAAAATAAAGGCTTTGAATAGCAGGTTCCTAAACGTACATATCAATATTTAACATGTCCCTTTCATGGTTAGTTAACAATACGCTTTGATCTTCAACGTCAATATCCTTTATTTTTTAAATTGTTCATTTTATATTTCTTTTTGGTGATATTTTAATGTTTGTTGTATGATGGGTACGGTATCATATATCATATAGTTTATATCGTATGTTTGATTATATGTTGATTTCCTAGCTTTATTGCTTTTGTTATCGAGCCGGGGGTCTCTTTGGAAGCGGTCTCTCTACGTATCTGGATAGAGGAAAGACTTGCTACCACCTACCCCCCAGACCCTACTATTGAGTGGGATATACTGGGTTTGTTTGTTTGTTTGTTTGTTGTATATCTCCTTTTGCTCTTGTATGATACATTTTCCCATTAATACCAACTTAAATGCATGTTTCAACTTCCATTAACGTACGATGTATATCAACAAATCGAATGACTGTTTAGTAAAACTTATAAACAACATTCCTATTATGTATGTCGCTCTTAATTAGACTTCAACGTACTAACGACACCTAACAACAAATTTACTTGTTGGCGTAGTTAAGGGTTGTTTGTTAATTTGGGTTTTTTTAAATTTGAGGGGTGTTTTATTTTTTGCTTAGAGATATCTCGATACACAACTGTTAAAAAAAATTATACTTCGAAATAAGAATTTATGGGGAGTTGAGGGGTAGCACGGGTTACCCATGACTCCTTAGTAAGTCCACCCCTTTATCGTTATTTACAATAATAAAAATGGAACCCCACCAGGTTACCATGTTAACCAATGTCCAATTAAAAAAACGCGTCAAAACGTTTAATTAACATTAGAAAATGATAATATTTGAATCCAATTCGAGCAGAATCCGCTTCGTATTAATATAATCTCTCAATGATGCTTGCAGATACTCCAACTCCAATTTGCCTGACCATCCTCATTGTTTTTTCTTAGATTTGCCTGACCATCCTCATTGTTTTTTCTTAGAGCTTTTGCGCATAGTGGCCGGAAAAACCATATTATCAGACGAAGGAGGTGTTCTTTATCATGCTCAACTTCTTCAATTAATTAGCATTTTCTATGATTCAAATGTTTATTTATATTTACTATGGTTTCTTCTCCTTTTGACCGGTGGTTGTTTATACGCGTGTTTAGATGATATTGCAGTTGAAGAGGATGAGAGGGAAGAACTTGATGGTGAAGAAGTTGATCCTGAAGACGACGACAATGACGAGGAGGAGGATGGTATGATTTTTTATTTTTTATTTTTTTGGCCGTGGGATATTATTCTTTCATTCTTGTCACATTGCAACCAGTTACTTCTAGAAGTAATAAAACTCTACGTCTTGTTGAATTTGTAGTAACTAATCCAGTATGCCATATTTCACTCAAACAAGAGTTATTGTATTTAACAGTTTAAAAATAACACGAGTAACATAAGTATCAAACATGAGAACAACTTGTTCAAAACTACCTATATCTTATGTCCTTTAAAAAATTATGTGTTTACAAACCATAAATGAGAAATAATGAAATCTAGCCTCTTAATTTTAATTAATTTTTAAATATAAAAGAAAACATATTTTTTATTAAACAAGTTTAATTTTGTCACAAAACAAACAAACAAACATACCCAGTATATCCCACTCAAGAGTAGGGTCTGGGAAAGGTAGGTGGTAACGAATCTTTCCTCTACCTTAGGAGATAGAGAGACCGCTTCCAAAGATTTCCCCGACTTGAACACAAAAGCAATAGCAATAACAAACAAAAACAGACATATTATATAGCATACAACACATAGGTATATAACACATAAAAATTTAGAAAAAAACATACATCAAAATAAGCGGCATGTTGCACCTATAAAGGGCAGACGTGGGATACATACACAACACGCGAGGGGTCCCGCATCAAGTCTTCATTTACCCTTCATGCCCACAAATCCATCTAAAAGTCCTTAATTTTAATCCTGCGCCTCCACGCACTGCTATCCTCGATCATGTGCTCAGATGAGTGCAAGTCTACCATATCTCGCCTAGAGTTTAGGATATAATCTCAATGATTAGTTGAGTAAATTGAAGGTCATTTTGGTTTAATCTTGTAGTATTGGCTTAAAAATGTGATATAGCTAACTATGAGTCGTGATTCCTTGGGTTTATTTAACATCAGAACCATTGATATTGTTTTGTTTCTTTAATTCATGGTTTCTAATGCGCTTCTACTTATGATATTGTTTTAAAAATACCACATATCGTTTATCATTTTGTACCCATATTTTTTTCTGATGTACTGTGAATTGCCCATAACTTTTAGGTCCCCCGAAGAGGGTCAACAAGTAGAAGATGATTGTGACATCGGTAAAGAAGAAGATGAGATGGCTGACTTTATTGTTGATGAAGAAGAGATTGATGAGCATGGAGAATCAACAAGCTAGGTGTTTCTTTCTTGGTTGACGACTTGTTAACTTAGTTGTGTTCATAATTGAAACATAATGCACGAGAAGGAAGGTTAACAAGAAAAAATCTAGGCATGTGTCGAGGGTCTCGTCTACTTCAAATCAAGAAGCTCATGACATATTTGGTGATGTAGATCAAGGGTGTTCACGGTCTGGTTTAAAACCGTCCAAACCGGTCATTAGTTTGGTTTCATGGTTGTTTTTTATTTTAAATGTTTGGTTGGTCGGTTTCAAAAGTTTTCAAACTGTAGTGAACGGTTCGGTTTACGGTTTATACAAAAAACCAGTCGTCAAAAACCGGACCGCATGGTGTGTATTTATATATATTATATATATGTATATGGGGTTATATGTATGTATGTATGTATGTGTGTGTGTGTGTGTGTGTGTGTGTGTGTGTGTGTGTGTGTGT
>BJCO01636277.1:0-17846 GCA_018326465.1 Flaveria floridana
TGATGAACAATTATTTTGTACATTGTTGCAGTCCATCAAACAATTAACATTCTTTTGGATACCTGTTCCCAGGTTGTGGGAATTACATACACGAATACAATTTTTGTGATGGGATCAAATGAGAACTCTTTTTTAAAACTCTATGAACCAATATGAGCTATAAGTTTTTCAATTGCAAAATGATAAATAAAAAAATACAAAATTATATAATGAAAAATAACATAAAAATAAAAAATAAATATAAAAAAGTTTTTCTCTCATTTCCCTCTATCATAAAAAATAAAATATAAATATAAAAAAATAAAAAAAAACTCGTTTTACACATGTGTAAAACCAAATTTACACATGTGTATAACTCAATTTACACATGTGTAAATAATGGGTGGATGATTTTTTTAAAAGTATATTAATATGGTAGGTGTTGAAAAGATAAAAAATACTAAAATTAATGGTAATATGTTTTTGAAAAAAATACCGTGAAAAAGGGTACAAACATTTTAAAAAAAATACGAAAATGACATATGACTTGCATGTAATGTTAAATATCCAGATCATATTGGTTTATAGAATTCTCGCAAAAAAATAGCGGTTCTCAAGATAAGCTTACCCTATATATGTTAACCCTTGTTTATTACGATAACCTATTAACAAGTCTGCATGCTATGAGGTACATAAGAGACCCAATCATAGCCCTATAAAAATGTTCATCAACATACTCCCCCTTAAGATTAGGTCCTAAGGAGTGATTTCTGGCTATGGGAGTCTTAGCAACCTTTCACCCAGTCAGATAAAATCTGGTCAGTATGTCTTGCACATACTTTGACTGATTTATTAAGATGTCATTGTCAACCTGCTTCTCTTAAATTCCTAAAAAGAAATTGAGTTCCCTATGGTTAGTATGTCTTTCACATACTTTGACTCTTTGAAGAGCTTTAGAATAGTTCACTCAAAGATGATGTCATCTACATAAACTTGAACCAGTATCAAGTCATTTCCTATTACTTTAATAAAGAGTGTGTTGTTAATAGCATATATCTTGTAGCCATGCTGGACAAGGTACTGTGATAGTGTCTCATACTAATTCTTTCGAGCATGATGTAACCCATAAAAAGTCAAGCTTTCAGACATAATCATGATGATTTGGGTCTCCAAAGCTAGGCGGTTACTTGACATACACTTCCTTATTTACATTCCATATAAAAATGCACACTTGACATCAAGTTAGTAGACCTTGAATTCCTTGGATGTAGCAAAAGAAAGGAATATTCTAACAAATTCAAGTCTTGCTATTGGAGCAAAAATGTAGTCAATCCCTTCTTGAGTGTACCCTTAAACAACTAGTCTAGCCTTGTTCTTGATGACAAGTCCTCTATCATCCTTTTTGGTCCTATAAACCCACTTGGTACATGTTGGTGTCTTCCCATGAGGAAGTGGACATAGGTTCCAAACCTTTTGTCTTTCGAATTGAAGAAGCTCCTCTTGCATTGCTTCAACCCAGCTTCAATCTTTCAAAGCCTCATTAACTTTCTTCGCCTCAATCTGGAACAAGAAACAAGAGTGCAGACAAATATTTTTATCATGCGTTTATCCTACGTTCTAACCCTAGTCTCAACATCTCCAATCATGTTTGTGTTGGCATGATACTTATGAATTCTCAACTGAGAAATCATATCAAGTTGATTTGACAGATCTAAATTAGTGAAATTCAGATCTGGTGATTGAGTATCATCCACCACATCAACACACTTATCAAGTGTAACATGATCTAATGAGTGTGTGACATCATTGATGTTGTCTCCGGTGGAGAGATTGTTAACATCATGAAATTGTTGATCATTTTCACCCTCTCCATCTCCTCCTATATTGGAAACCCTTCATTTGAGTTTTGTGCCTTAATGCTGGAATTTGAAGGCACCTCAGATGTATCAGCTGAAAAGTTTGTTATGGTTGCGCTAACAAGATTTTCACTTGCAGGGTTTGTTACCACTGGAGGTAAAATAATTCTATCATTTGGTCTTCTGTGCTCAAATCTTGGATCAGGATCTACTTATGATGTGTTAGTTTTAGATACTGAAACATTATCACAAGATTTGTTAAAATAGTTGGTAAATAAATCAAGATTAAATAGCCAATCAGCACCAGAACCTTTCACACTGGGAGTGTGCTCATTGAAGGTCATATTGGCTGACTCCTCAACTACTCTAGTTCTGATAATGTATACTGTATGAGACTTAGTTTAGGAAGTGTATCCAATGAAGTGTCCATCATCTAATTTCTCAGTAAATTTGGCTATATGATCTTCGCTATTCAAGATGGTGAATGGACATCCAAATGACCTGAGGAAACCAATGAAAGGTCTCGGTTTGTGCCATATTTATAAGGAGTCTTACCATGACTTTTGACTACTAAAACTCTTACTGCACATAACAGGCATGGTTGACTGCCTCTGCCCAAAAGGTAAGAGGCAGTTTAGAGTTATAGAGCATGGTCCTTACATTCTTAATAAGTGTCCTATTTCTACTTTCAGTAAGATCGTTCTGTTGAGGAGTTCTCAGAGCACTATATTGTCTTGTAATACCCTTTTAAGCACAAAATATATCAAGGATTTGGTTCTTGAATTCAATTCCTTAATCATATCTTAGACCTTGACCTTGTGTTCACATTGATTCTCAATTTTCAAAATAAAGTTCTTGAAGATTTTAGGGGTCTCTTCCTTACTTCTAAGAAATAAGACCCAAGTATATCTTGTGAATTCATCTGTGATCACAAGGCAATGTGAAGTTATTACTATACTCATTACACTAGTGGGGCTAAAGAGATCCATATGTAATAAGTGTAGGGGAGTAGTGATGGAGTTCTTTTCATTACACTGGTGGGGCTAAAAAGATATTTAGAAGTGTTTATTGCAATAACCTATTAACTTAATTTTGTGGTTGATATTTGTCCAAGTCACCTGTAATGTAACTGCCCATTCAATGGTAAAATAGGTATTGCGTATTTTTTTCTGATTGACCAGGTCTCTTTGCATGGAATTTTTTTGATTGACCATGCTTGTAGGCACTTTTTATAGAGATATTTTCAAGATTTTGTACCTCTCTTTTTCTTATCTTCATACTTTTTATATATATTTTTAAGTATTATTTATGAATTTCACTTTATAACATGACAACGTGTAATATAAGACTTCTGGTGTGGGTTTACTAATTGGATGATACAATTATTGTAGTGGGTTTACTAATTGGATGATACAATTATTGTTGATTAAAAATAATACATGTGATTTGTAGTTAAAATTATTTTATAAGTGTTAAAAAGATTAAGTTTTATAAAATGTAATCAAGGAGGATGGACTTTGTAATTGTTACTAAACTTAATAATAACAAAATCAAAACCCTAGACTCTCCCCTATATCCCATTGTCACGGCCTAACACCCCCAACCCTATCCCTTTGCGATTTTGCATACAAGAAACATCAATTTTGCTTGTTTTAATCATTCCAACATGCTATCAAGTGTCAACTTGATCATTACACGTTTAAAGGTTAGATTTTTTATTAGTCGTCATAGTTTTTGATTCAAGAATAAACTCTAGTTCAATTGTCCTTGATAATTCAAAATTGATGTTTGATGATGCTATGATGTTTGTTTTATTATATTGATGTTAGTTTATGTTGATTATGCATGAATTTCATAAAATTAATGCCTCGTTCATACAATACTATAAATGGAAACTTTAGTTTATGAGAATTTGGAATTTGATGAACTATGGATGTTGAGGGTGCTTAGATGGTTCCTATGAACTAGTTTCGGTATAAACTGACGAATCCATGATTTAATTTGTTGAGAGAATGGTTGATAGATGTTTCTTTTTCGAAAGGGAAACTTTATTGAATATGATTGTTTTAATTTTGTGAATTGGGCATGTATATAGTGGTAGAATCATTCTAGGTTACTTGTCGGTAGGGTTTTAGGTGATAGAAGGTGTTGGTTTATCATTTGGAAGCTATGTTGGTTGTTTGAGAAATCTGGACTTCATGATCGAAATTTTCCAATTGTGATAACTTGTGTTCAAGATTATGGTTTTATGATGGATTATAGTATTTGATCATCATGTAGTTTAATTTCTTGATTTGTATAACTCATATTTGGTAATATGATGATAAACATCACACACGCATGCAAATCTGGGGACCCTACTTAGTATAATGATGAAGTAGCAAGTTGCTTCACATGGCATGTTGTGCATGATAAAACTCAATGTATGATTTGTCAGTTGAGATTTATTTCTAGTTATGTTGGTCATGATGGTTTGTTGAGGTTCACATGTGTTATCTGATAAGCTATGTGTAAGGTTACATTAGAAAGGCTAATGCAACCAAAGCAACCAAAGAGCATCCAGCATGCATGCACTGATGTACAAGGTAGAAGTTACTTCAGAAGTTTTACACTCTTCACAGAAATAATATACTGTGTAAAATATTCCGAAGCCAAAGATCAAATCTTCTGAAGCGAAAAATGAAGTCTTCCGAAGCTTCAAAGACAAAGTCTTCCAAAGCCAATGAAGTGAAGATTGATTTCTTCCAACGACAGAGAAGACATGCTTTCTCTGATCAACTTTTCCATAAAGTTGACCCACTTTCCGCTAAAACTCTGATGACTCACCAACTTGTATAAGCTGGTGAAAAGGTCCATGCTTTTGCAACTGCAGATTAAGGTTTTGATTCTGTAATTTTTTACTTTGTACCATTTATCCTTTTTATAATATATTAGGATGTGAATTATGACATGTCATAGTCATAAATCAAAAGGCAATCTGCCTTTTGGCTGTACACTGATCTTGTTGTCTAGATTAGTGTTTTCAGATGGCCTTAAAAGTATAGCCAGCTTTAGGATGTAGTATAACGTGTCTCTGGTTCTTGTATTTTATCTTATGCTTTGCAACACTTGTAATAGAACTTGAGAGCAATATACAACATTCTTGAAAACCATAATTATTTTGTTTTGTTCTTTTGTTCTGTCTTATAACTTGTGTTATTAGTACCTTCTATATAAATCCAGTTCCCCATTTGATATGTTAAGTGTTTTAACACTCTCCTCATTGTGAGACTGATTGTATTGACCACCCTTAACCGGTCATGCAATTGGTATCAGAGGATTTCAGGCTCTTGATTGTAAAATCTCACCATCTTAAATCTTATCAGTTTTACAAATCACTTAACATCTCAAATGGTATCTTCTAAGTCTGATATGGAAACCGGTACCATGGTAAAGCCCCCATTGATCACTCCTAATGATTTTGACTCTTGGTGCCTAAGAACGGAAGGCTTCATCAAGTCTCAAGACCGGTGAATGTGGGAGTTTGTTACCTCAGGACCTTACATTCCATGAAACTCTTTAGCTGTTGCTGGAGGTGGCATGATTCTAAAAGAAGTGGCTGACTTCTCTAAAGAAGACAGGAAGAGAATTGATTTAGATCAAAAGGCCATGACCACCCTCCAAATTGCTCTTCCAAATTCCATCTGCAGAGGCTTCAAGAAGTGCAAAACTACCAAGCAACTTTGGGATGCACTGAAGCTGATATATGAGGGGTTTAGTGAAGCTAAAAAACAAGAAAGACCTCTGGAAGCAGTAGTTTGAGAATTTCACTTTCAAAACAGGTGAAACCATGACTCAACAATACTTCAGGTATGTTTAGATTTTGTATACTCTAAAGGATGTTGGAGTAACACTGGAGAATAGGGATATTGTGAGGAAGTTCATGTCCTCTCCTCCAAGACAATGGACACACTATTGTGTGGTCATTAAGAGGACTGAAAACCTCAACACCCTTACTCTCACAGAGTTCTGCTCTTCATATGGTTGAAAGGGATTGTAGAGAGCCACAACATCATCTCATCTTTTACCCTGACAATGCACAAAAGGGCCCTTTTATCACCTTCCCGGAGATACCAAGGGAGAGCTACATCCAAGGAAGCCCATTCCAAGAGACAAGCTCATCACAAGCCTCTGTGTCTACTGATGAAAGCACATGAAACTTCCTCTACACACTTGAAGATCTGGACTGTATCCATCTAGATGACCTAGAGTACATGGAGATAGTCTGACAGATGGCTCTCTTCACTCATAGAGCCTAGAAATTCTAGAAGAGGATAGGGAGGAAGTTTCCCATCAATGTGTCTAGTGGAAAGTTTAGGCTGGACAAAAGCAAAGTGAAGTGTTAAAACTATAACCCAATGGGTCACTTTGCTAGGGAGTGCAAGGCACCAAGGAGTAATGGTGGCCAAGCATAACCCAGGCCAAACTACGCTAAGGGATCTCCAGACACTGAGAAGCCCAAGCAGCAAGCTGCAGTTGCAGCTGAAGAAGGAGGCTTTGATTGAAGTTTCCAGGTTGAAAATGTATCTCCAAACTAAGCACTGATGGCAGATCATGAGAAGCCAAGGTATTAGAACATCTTTGTACCCGAGAATGTATTGCTAAAGTGACCAGATATAGGTCCTATAACTTAGAGATAAGATCCGACCTTGAGTCTTTAAACATATTAAAGGTTGATTTTAAAAGAGCTAAAAATGATTATAAACTCAAAATTGAAGATTTAAAGAAAACCATTTCAACTCTTAAGCATGAACATACCAACTACAGGACTCAAATCAAAGATCTCATCACTAAGTTAACTGATGCTAGGCTGAGCTTGTGATCAGCAAAGCCAGGGAAAACAAATGTGTTCTTGAAGAAAAGGCCTTCAAGAAAATAATATCCTCATCCTTGCATGCAAAAGTGTATTATCGGAACAAGCATGGAGTGGGATCCAGAGAGATAGCTCCTCCACACACTCTATTGTCTATAAGATCTCCTAGGTATGGAACTTGTCAAGATGAGCTTCCTTTCATAGACCCCACTGAAGAAAAGGATGAAGAGGAGATAGTGAAGGGTGAATTTGAGAAGAGTGAAGAAGATCATTCGACAAAGGGTCACTATTCTCCTTAGGACAGGCAGAAGTTAGGGATGACAAAGTCTAAGAGGAAGAACATGATCAGAGTAGCCAAAAGAAGATCAAACAAATGCTCCAGAGATCAAGGCCACCCTCAAATCCAAGCAGAAACAAGTCTTTAACTTTGTAGGGATTGAAGTGGTGAAGATTGAGGACTCAACTTCGAATTCTAGTAGCAAGAGTTCAAGTTCATGTCCAACTCATCCGTACAAAGGAATAAAGGCTGATTAGCTATGCATCACTACTACACAACCTGAACCATCCACCTCTAAGAGCATGCCTCACCTTCAGAAGCTTGCTGCAACATCTGAGAAGATGAAGATGGAGATGGAAAGTGATCAAGTTCAGCCTTCTATTCATAAGAAGTCTTTTAGAAGAAAGCCAATTGATTATAATATGTGTGGCAGTACTTCTCATCTTGCTAAGGATTGTATCTACAATCCCAAAAGTACTATGGGCATAACCAAGAAGAAGACTTCTTTGAAGAAAAAGAGGAAGAAAGCTTCGAAAGGAAAATCTCTTCCTTTTGGAAGCTCCAAAATAGAAATAAAGACAAGTGAAAACTTGCCTTTGGAAGATAAATTGGCCTCGAAAGAAAGGAATGCTTCTGAAGCACTGAAGCTTGCTGCAGTGAAAGAAAGATCTTCCGAAGGGTCAATCTCCAAAACTTTCAAATTTGTCAAAACTTACAAAATATTGAATGTCAAGTATAATCTTCCAAAGATGGTGTGGAAGATAAAGGCATACCATGTGATTGGAAGTTCTTCATTAAGAACATCAAATGATCCCCATAGTCTTAACATAAGATCAGTTATTGTTGCATTGTCTTCAGTCTATTTTGAAAAGCCCAAGACCAATGAGGATTGCTTTTCCAAATGTAACTAACTTTCTGCTTGTTGTGCAGGAACATCTAAAGACCAAGAGGAATGTATGGATCATTGAAAATGGATGTTCCAGGCACATGACATGCATGGCTCTTTGCTTTAAAACTTTGAGAAAATTGATGGAGGGCCAATTGCTTTACTGGAAGGGACAGAGTCACAAATGGTAAATTGAAAAGGTAAACTTTTTAAAGGAGCTTAAACGAGTTTTTCAAAAATCTGTGTTTTTGATACAAAATGAGATTTTGACGTGCTTCAAAAGTTTTTCACTTTTCGCCTTCAACAATTTAGGATTTGTGCAAAATCGTTTTAAGTCTAAAAGTGTTCAAAATATCGAGTTTTTGAAATTCAGCAGTCTCAGTCGCCCGATTGGCTCAATCGCGCGACTGACACCTAATCATTCAATTCAATCGCACGATTGACTCAGTCGCATCCCCAATTGCACGATTGACTTGAATTGTATGATTGAATCCATTTTCACTCTCCATTCGTACGATTGAACTCATTCGCATTGTTCAATCACACGATTGATTCTATCGCATAAGTGTTTCAAGTTTGAGCAGTTGACTTTGGATAACCTCAAGTGTAGATAACATGGACGATTAGAACACCACGTTTACTGCTGGGAAGGACTCACGAATCCAGAATCTCTTATTACTGGAGAATGAAATTGGAAATCACACAAGCCTCCAAAATTGTTGACTTTGGATGAATACCCTCAATGGAAACAACGGTTTAAGATATACCACAATGGAGTAGACCCGAACTTGTGGATTGCTATTGAAACGGGTTATTCTACACCTTTTGGAGCAAATGGTGTTAAGCTGACTTTGAGTGGGATGAATGAGGTATAAAAGGTTACATACAATGCTGAGAAGAAAGCCTATGCCTTACTGACACAGTCTATTCCTAAGGACATTATCCATCAATTTTCAGAACATAAATAGTCCAAGAAGCTATGGTCAGCTTTGGAAAAGCGATATGATGGTAATGCAACTTTAAAGGCACTAAAGGCAAAAGCTCTCAAGCAGGAATTTGACAACTTCTCATCTATTAGAAATGAATGCTTGGATGACATTATAGACAGATTTTATTATCTAATAAGTGAGTTGCACACGCATGCGGTAACTACTTCAATGGAAGATAAAGTTGTAAGTTTTGCTGATGGGTTGCCGGATAAATGGGATCCCTTTGTTTATAATCTGAGACAGAATGATACTTCAGTCACTCTAGACATATATGATTTTATCTTGAAGCTTAGGGAGGAGGAGCTGAGACAAAAATACAAGTCCAAGAAGGGGTCATGCACGCAGAATCCATCACTGTATAATGTTAATCCTACCCCAACCTCATCAAGAGCACCTATTCAAACAACGTTTATATCCAACACGTCTGTAAATTCTTAAAATGGGTCATCTGGAAGTGAAGTGTCAGGATCATCGGGTGCTCAGTACAATATCCTAGAAGCAAATACAACAAAGCTAAAGACTGAAAATCTGGGAAATGTTACTGTTGAAGTGGCTAAGGAACACATGGATCTTCTAGCTGCTGTTGTGTACTCTTATGATGGTTTAGTTGTTGGAAAGATTGGAAACTGTCATCTAGCTGATAAAGACTATGAACAGGTTGACGAGCCTGAATTGGAGAGAATGGATATAATGTGGGCTTTGGCTAGTGCAGTTAGAAGAGCGAAGAAGTTTATGAAAAAGACTGGTCAAAACCTGATTGCTACTAACGACATAACCTTTGGGTTTGATAAAACAAAGGTCACATGCTTCAACTGTGGTGAAAAGGGACACTTCAAACGAGAGTGCATGAAACCAAAGAAGACTGGAAATGGTAACCCTTTATCATCACAAAATCATCAGGAAAAGGAAAAAAACATGACTTCAACCAGTCTAGATTCCAAAGCTTTGGTTGCTCAAGGAGATGAAGGACATGACTAGACATTTCGGTTCATATCTGGTGGTGAAGCTAATATGGTGTTGTGGAAGATCTTAACGATGATTCAGCAAGTGAAGGAGATAACTTAGCTATTAATGCCAATTCAGATACCGACGAAGCTACAGATGCAGTTGATCACTGGGTTGAAGATGAAGTGGCTGCTGTGAGCACAGAATCTCAAATTAGCAAGGATACTCAGGTCGCTTTCATGGCTGACACTTCTGGCACGTCACATGTAAGTACTAAAGATGAACTTTTTGATAAACATGCTTGTGAAGAATGCAATAAATTTCATGAAAGCATAGATTTAAAATTTACTATATTGTTAGATCATAATGACAGTTTAGTAAATGATTTAAAACTATGACTGAAGCTAACAAGGTGTTAAAACAAAATGAGAGCGGTTTTAAAGAAAAGATTGAATTGTTAGGAAAGCAACTTAGGGAAACTGAGGTTGTTGCATTTAATCAAGCAAATGATATTAAGTTCTATCTGATAACAGTAGAGGAAACAAAGAAAGAAAAAGCAATTCTTCAAGTTGAAATTGAGTCTTTAAATCAGAAACTTCACAGTCTTGCTAGTTCCTGTCATATTGTTCAAAACTTGGTTAAAGAAAGAAATGGGGGGAAGGGATTGGTTATAAGGTTGTGCCACCACCACACGCAATCCTATTAAACACAAAATGTCGACCTGTAAATAATAACCCAATAAAGGATCATGTGGTAACAACACCCCAAGTCAATGATCCGGACACCAAAGTTAAAACTATGCCTCCGGTTACTGATCAGGAAGCTACAAGTTCTTATATAAGAGATGAGGTTGTCATTGAAAATCAGGATGATGAGAATAGCAATGCTACTTGTGGGTTGCGTTCAAAAGTTCATGTTTCGAAACCTAAAATTTCAAAATCAACTCATTATAAAACTGTTCATCATTAAAATCTCAACAAAATGAATCAATCGCTTGACTCAGTCGCATGACTGAACCATGCTAATGGCTCAGGCGTACGACTGTACACTAAAACCTATAAATACCACGTAATTCGTGGAAAAAACACTTCGAATTCTATCATACCCTAGCCGTCCAGAGAGTTCTATGTCGTTCTTCCAAGTTCATAGTTCCTCCCGGATCATTCTTTAATCATTCTTAACGTTGTTCTATCGTTAGATTGATCCGGGGTTTCGTTCTCACTGATTGGACCGCCAATCAAATAGGATTCCGCACTATTTGATCTGGTTACGCATTGAATATGTTAGTACTCTGGCCGTACACGGTCATAAAATAGCCAAATTTGCTAAGATATCAGATGATGGACACTTTATTGGGTACCCTTCCCAAGCTAAGCCTTATAGAGTATACAATCTCCAAACTAGAGTAGTTGAAGACTCAGCCAATATGACCTTCAATGAGCACATTCCTAGTGTGAAAGGTTCTGGTCCTGATTGGCTATTTGATCTTGACTTAGTTACCAACTATTTTAACAAATCTTGTGAGAATATTTCAGGATCTACACGTAACTTTTTATCAGGATATCCTGACCCAAGATTTGACCTGAGAAGACCAAGCAAGAATACTACTTCAACTCCAGTGGTAACTAACCCTATAAATGGAGTTCCAATTAGCACAACTATGACAAATCTAGCTGATAGATCTGAGGTGTGTACGAATTCCAACTCAGAGGCACAAAAATCAAATAAAGCAGCTTCAAATGTAGGAGAAAATGATGGCGGTGACAGTGATCAAGAATTTCTTGATGCTGATAACCACTCCATAGAAAAAGAACATCAATGAAGTCACACACTTATTGGATCAAGCTTCTCTTGATAAGTGTGTTGATGTTATAGGTGACACCTAATTTCTAGATTTAAACTTCAAAAACTTAGCTCTGTCAAATCAACTTGTTGTGATACCTCAACTCAGGATCCACAAGTCACATCCCACCACAAACATCATTAGAGATGTTAACAAAGGGGTGAGAACAAGAGGAAAAACCCTTACAAAAATGTTTGTCTATACTCTTGTTTCTTGTCCCAGATAGAGCCAAAGAAAGTTGATGAGGCTTTAAAGGATGGAATTTAGGTTAAAGCAATGCAAGAGGAGCTGCTTCAATTCAAAAGACAAAAGGTTTGGAACCTATGTCCTCTTCCTCAAGGGAAGACTATCATAGGAACCAAGTGGGTTTTTTAGGAACAAGAAGGATGATAGAGGACTTGTCATGAAGAATAGGCAAGACTAGTTGTTCAGGGATACACACAAGAAGAAGGAATTGACTACACATATGTCTTTGCTCCTGTGGGAAGAATTAAAGCTAGTAGGATATTCCTGGATTTTGCACCATCCAATGATTTCAAGGTCCACCAGCTTGATGCAAGTGTGCTTTCTAATATGTGGTGATTGATAATGAGGTGTATGTCAAATAATCACCTTGCTTTGGAGACCTAGATTATCATGATTATGTCTACAAGCTTGATAAAGCTCTCTATAGGCTGCACCAAGCCCAAGGAAGTGGTATGACATACTATCTTAATATCATTATCAGCATAGATATAAGAGGGGTACTATAGATAGGACCCTCTTTATCAAAGGAATAGGGAATGAATTAATGTTGGTTCAAGTGTATGTAGATGACATTATCTTTGGGTCAACTAATCCAAAGCTCTGCAAAGAATTTAAGAAGCTGATGAAGAATAGATTTGAAATGAGTGCCATAGGGGAACTCAATTTCTTTCTTGGAATTCAAGTCAAGCAAGTTGACAATAAAATCTTCATAAGACAGTAAAGTATGTGAAAGACATACTCATAAGATTTAAAATGATTGAATGTAAGGTTGCACAGACACCCATAGCTAAAAACCACTCCCTTAGACCTGATCATGAGGGGGAGGGTGTAGATGAACTTCTTTATAGGGTGATGATTAGGTCTCTTATGTGCCTCACAGCCAGTAGGCCTAATATCATGTTTGCTACATGCATTTGTGCAAGATATCAAGCAAACCCCAAGATATCACACCTGGTTGCTTTCAAGAGGATTCTAAGATATTTCAAAGGTGCTCCTAAGCTAGGACTTCAGTATCCAAAGAATTCTGACTTCAATCTGTATGCCTATACAGATAATGACTATGGTGGATGCAACATGACTGTAAGGTCTACATCTGGGTGTGTCAATTCCTTGGTGGAAGGATAGTCTCATGACAATACAAGAAACAATCCTATGTATTTGCATCAATTGCTAAAGCTGAATACTTTGTTGTTGCTAACTGTTGTGCTCAAGTGCTTTGGATTCAGAGTCAGATTTGGACTACCAATTCAACTTCAAGGAGACTCCAATCCATATAGACAAGAATAGTGCTATCTCTATTACAGAGAATCTTGTGTAGCACTCAAGGACAAAACACATCAACATTAGGTATCATCTAATTAGAGATAATTTTGAAAATGTATTGATAAAAGTAGTCAAAGTTAACACAAATGAACAATATGCTGATCTGTTCACAAAGGCTTTTGTTGAAAAGAGATTTAAATATCCTGTATCATCTATTAGGATGATTAACTTTGAGTATATTTTGAAAATGTATTGATAAAAGTAGTCAAAGTTAAAACATAATTCAAGACTAGTTCTAAAACATGTGTGTCCTAAGTTGTTTAAACTATCACCTCCATAAGCCCCGTTTACTTTGGAAGACATCTTTTTGAAATGATATTCCTTAGAATTCTAGAAATTTTAAACACATTTTCTTTCGTAAGACATTAATATTGTCTTTGGAACAATATTAAGTCTTCAAATCAGATAACTACTTAAAATACCTTTGGAAGAACTTCAAATATATCTTCCAAAGCAAAAATATGTTTCTAAGTACTTATATGTATTTGAAGAAGTAATTTTCTTCTGAAAGCAATTAAGTCTCGAAATATTTATTCCCTTAAAAATAAAACTTTCAACTTTTAATATCTTCCAAAACCAAATATATCTCAGAAGAAAAAATACTTAAGTATTTTTTATTCCGAAGCAAATTTTCATAAAACTATGGAATATCTTCCGAAGTCAAAATTGGATTCGGAAGTTTATATAAAACTTCCAAAGACAAAATACCTTCGGAAGTTTTTCGACATCCAAGAAAACTACCTTTTGGGCACTTTTCAAGAGGTGGGACTGAAATTCGGATTTCAAAGTTTCTTATTTTGTATTAACTTTGTCTAAAATCCATTTCATATATATACACCCAATGGTTCCTTCCTCTTTCACTATCTTCTTCATCTGCAAATTCTCTAACCTAAATTGACCTACCAACCGACCTTGTTCTTATCTTCCTTCACAACAAAGCTACCTCAAATGGCCAACCCTGACCATAGAAACCAACCTGATTTCTGCATGCACCTTCACAGGCAACATAATTAAGTTGCTTTGTTGGACTCTGAGAAAGATCCAGCTTTCTCAGAGGTTTACTGCTTTCTTTCTCTATCTAACTACTTCACCTCCCTCACCATAGATCCTCCACTCTATGAGGATCAGCTATTGGACTTTTGGAGGACCTGCGAAGAGGTCACCACAGATAGGGAGAAGGCACTGTCTGCGACAGTGCATGGGAGGACGATCTTCATTACTCTAGCCTCAATAAACACTCATCTTTAGCTAGATGATGTTGAAAGTGAATTGTAATTCCCCAAATCTGCTTTTAACAAGTCCTTTAGACATATGGCTATGAAGGTGACTTCTCTGTCAGAACCTTCAGGAAAGGGGAGGCCTCTTATCAATATAGATGCCTCCTCCATGTGGTCATTCACAACTTATCTAAAAGCATGAATGATGAGACCATATTACTAAAGACCTTACCTTTATAGTCTATCGGATGGTTCAGGGGGTCATGTTCATGCATTCATAATTTGTCTATACTAATTTACTTGCAAACTTGTACTCCTTAGAATATTATATGTTCCTAAGATATGTCCAGCATATTCTCAACTATGAACTAGGCTCATAGTTAAAGGGAACATGTAATGTTCTAAAATTGGGACATATGAAGCCCGACATGTTTAAAACTACGAGAAAGCCTATTGTGGGCTTCTCATGGGTAGAAACAGCTTTGGCCAGAAAAATGTTAGAGCTCATTGCTCAAGGTGACAACCTAGCAGCACCAGCTAGTATTGAACCCACACCTACTTCCCAACAACCCACACAGCCACAAATAACCATCACCTACAGAAGAAAATCCAAACGAACCCCTGCAAAAGCAACTCATCTTGTGCATGCCCCCATATCACCACTTATGCAGGAGGACGTGGACACAAGAGCTCCCACTACCCCTGAGGGGAAAAACCACTCCTATCTCACCAATGATCAGTGCTGAAGTTCCTCATGCTCAGCCTAATAAGCTCACAACCCCAATATCCTTATACCTTCATTCAGTCTCAAAACTTTAGTGAACAACCTTCAAGGGACAGTTACTATCCCAACCTCTTGATTTAAACCAACCCATTCATAGAATTCTATGACAATGAAGATATGGGATTCAGTGAGTACCATGAGTCTCCCTTCTCCACCCCTGCTTAAGGAAAGATGAGTACTCATGCCTCTCCAATATCTAGCCCACATCATCCACCTACTACTGAGGTGGATCTCCCTGAACCTGTTCAGGAGATTCATGTGGAAGAGGCTCTCACTTCAGCAAGTGATTACATCATTAAGACCTCAACCATGGCAACACAACCCGCTGACACTTAAAATGAAGAGGTCAGATTGCAGGGGAAATCCAGCAGCCAAGAATAACATACTGGTGATGAGGAAGAAGACTTAGGTCCTATTCTCTCATCCCACAGTGATTCTTCAGATGAAGATGAGGGGAATATGAAACTAAAGGTACACAAACTGATAAAAACATGCACCTATTTAGTCTTCAAGGTTAGTCACTTGAAATCTCAAGTGACTACCTTGCAAAGAAGGGTCCATGATCAGCAACCTGAGATTTCTGATCTCAAGGAAAAACTAGCTGGGAGACTTTTCAGGAAAACTCAACCAGGAACACAAGAACATGTGGATGTGATTGACTTAAACCCTAGTTCACCTATGCAAAAGGGTGATGCTACCAAAAAAGGGGAGAAAGTCCAAGCAATCACGGAACCTAGGAGTTCTTCACAGAGTATAGAAATTGAGGTTTCACCATCCTCACTTAGAATTAACCATACTCAGCAACCTCCTCAAGTTCACATTAATGTGGACTCGTTCATACAAAGATTGTTTTAGGAGCGTATCCTAAGGGCTATGTCTGCCCTATCCTATGATGCTGAGAATGAAATACTAGGGTGGATGTATGATGCTGATAGGAGATCCCTTATACGATATAGACTTCAGGGGTAGCAAGAGGTCTTTAATTTTTAGACCCTAAACTATGATGACAGACTTCCTCTAGTCCATATGTCATTTGCCAACCCAAGTCAAAACAGGCAAGCTAATAAAGTGTCTGAGAGGATTTAAGATAGGATTATTGAAAATTTAAGACATAGGAGAAGACAAAAACTAACAGGCAATGTCATTGGTCAACTGGATGCTGAGACACTAGCTGGTGAAGGTGCTTTACAACCTCTCTCTGGCCAGAGCTTGACTGTTGAATCAAGCAATGAAGGCCAAAGCTCTTTCCACCCTGAGTCACCAAGGCTTGTGAGTGAGAAAGGGAAAAGGAAACTGACTCCTGAGGAGATTGAGGATGAGGGAGGAGAGAAAGAAAGGAAGAGGAAGCTAAGGTGAGAGAGTTCAAGTGGGTACCCAGGCTTCATGGAAGATGCAATCAAGGATGCCCCCAGGCTAAATACTTAATATGATGATTTAAGGGCAGCCAAATTTAACTACTTGGAGACCAGGAACTACAATGTCGATGAACTCATCTCTCTTCCCTTAGAGGAACTTAATGAACTATCAGACTTAGAGTTATTAAAGGAGAGGAAGGAGGCAGAGGATACAAAGTTGCTCCTCAAGATTACAAAAGAAAGAATGCAAAAAATGCTTTACAAACATGCTCTTACTCCCTCCCCAGTTCAAGAAAGCCCTAAGACAGAGGCTATGGAAACTGAACCACCTCAGGTAAACAAGGAAGTTGATAGACAAAATATGATCAACTACGTGAGTACCACAGGTCTCTATCATGCATCTGCACTTCTTCTCCTATCATATAAATATATTGAATTCGAGTATCTTAAGCAGCTGGAACAACAAGTTATTATAAAATAAAAGGCTACTAAGAGAAACATAAGGGAAAAAGCTTCAAAGTCAAGAGCCGTCATCCAAAAGAGCCAAAAGAAGTCTGTAGATAGGCAAAGGATGATGAGCTTCTTGAAGTTGTATGGATTCTCTGGAAGGAAACTTGGTCCAATGTCTCTATCCATTATGGATGAGCACATTAGAGTGATCAAGCAGAAGATGAAAAGGGAGGAGCTTGTTGACTTGCAATCTCCACCAAGTCAAGCTCCTCTTGAAGTTGAGGCCAAGGTTGAACCCACTGAGACAACAGCACCTGGACCTAGAGATGCATCTCAGCCAACTTCATCTTCTAATCCATAGCAGGGCCCTACTCCCTCTCCTTGTGAACCTGTGAGGGAAGATGTCACACCCCCAAAATCCGCTAACGGGGTTTTACTGTCAGGGGTGTGACATACCAGGATCTCAGATAGCACCAGTTACACCAGACACGATAATTACAAAACATCACATTAAGTAATTCGACTTTAAACCAAACATAAGTGTTTTAAGTTTGCGGAAGCGTTTCGAAAACAGTAATCAACAGTAAATTGTATCAACATGCGTTTAAACCATAAAAGTCAATAATGTTTAACAAAATAAAATGACTGAGTTGTGATGTATGCCATGAATGCATCCTAGCTGAGTTCTTAACCTTGTGCGTTCCTGTGACCTGAGAAAACATGCTGAAATGTGTCAACATAATGTTGGTGAGTTCACAGGTTTAATCAACAAGAAATGTGTCAGAAAGCGTTTCATATGGTCTAGTATATAAAGCATATCGATAGGTAGCTAGCCTATAAACAA
>BJCO01636278.1:0-10768 GCA_018326465.1 Flaveria floridana
TATATATATATATATTTAAAGCTTAGCGAATCTGTGAGCAAATTAACATATTCCTCCCGCACAGCGCTACTTGATCTTGGTCAAATTGGTGTTGCTATGCAGAGCGAACCTATAGATTCGCTGCACAACGAACCTATAGATTCGCTGCACAGCGAATCTAGGGGTATATGTTCATATCAGCAGCGAACGAGTTCAACACATTCCTTACCACTATTGAACCGGTTCGCGCTACCCCTAAAATTTGATATCCAGACCATGCTATTTCATTGTGTTTTCAGTGTGTCTACTCGTTAAGGTAACATGTTTGAACCCTAATCATGTGATTTATCATTCTATCATTTGATCTGGTTAACCTACGTCTCTCAAGCCTTAGTTTGGTTATTTGTGACATGAATGAATGATTAAAACATGATTAGACACCTTAGAAATGCTCTTAAGTTGTTTCCCATGTGATAAGATTGAGATTTTAAAGTGTCTGCTCTTCGTTGTGTTCCTAGGGCTCGAGCGAACCTAAGGTTCTTTGAGCGAACCTGAACGAAAGTTCATTATTGTGAGCGAATCTATGAGGTTATGTTGTCTGTGCGCATACCCTAGATTCGCCCGTCACTGTCCAGCGAATCTAGCGAATCTATAAGTTCGCTTGACACATATGTTGTGTCCAGATGCCAGCGAACCTATAGATTCTCTAAGCCAAATCTATCTTCGCTTATCAGCAAATTTATGATTTTTCAGCGAATCTAATAAATTTTTAGCATTTTGAATTTTTTGTCCGATTTAAGTGTTGAATATTGTCTGACCAACTTCCGTTTTGTGTTTCAGTTATTATGTCGACCTTATTTTTCAAGGAGAAGCACAATATGTGTGCACTGCTGAATGAGAACCATGACAAAGCTACTTCCTACCAAGATTGCATCAAGTGGCTTAAATCCTCACACATTCACTATGCTATCTATTGTTCCCCCACTGTATATAATCTTCACATTCGAGATTTCTGGAGAAATGTTGAGTTGAATGTTGGTGTAAGTCCATCTCAGATTTGTTCTAAGGTGCAAGGGCATGACATTGCCTTTTCAGAAGCTGATTTGGCCAGGATATTGAAGTTAGAAGAAGATTATGGTGATAAAGTTCAGATGTGTGCTAGAGATGTATATAGAGCATTGAGAACAACTAGTTATGAGGGTTCCATGCCTGGTTCAAAGAAGATGGAATTTGGTAAGTCATATCTGATCAAAGAATGGAGATACATAACACATGTTTTTAGTATGTGCTTAGGTCATAGAAAAGGTGGGACTGATGGAGTTACTTTGGAATGGGCAAGGGCAATGGCAGTGTTCTCTAAGGTCCAGAAAGCAAATATTGCCAAACTCATTTTGAACTACATGGTAGAAAATATCAATGCAGCCAAGAAGGAGAAGTGGTTGCTATATCCTCGCTTCATGAAGATGATTTTAAATGACATCAAGCCTGATCTGTCTGAAGTTGGACATACCTTGAGGACCAATGAACATAAGAATTTTCTCTGATTGTAAAGCTTCTGGGCACGACTGTGTGGGTAGGATAACATATCTGTGTGAAAATATGTATCTAGCTGAGAGGCGGCCACAAATCTAGAAACTTATCAAGATAGAGAACAAACAAGCTGAGGAAAAGGATGAGGAAACATAAAAAGAAATGAAAAAGAGGAAACGATATGCAAGGGATAAAGACTATACACTAGATAAGGATATTGATGAAATTCAATCTGAGTTAGGTGCTAAGAGAGAAAGGAGGACAAAGAGGAAGATAGAGGGAGATTCTGGCTCTCAGACTGAGAGGAGATCTAAGAGAAAGCATGAGGCAACAGCCGAGTCTGCCAAAAGCTCCGAAACTAATGTTGAAGCTGAGCTAGCTGCGCTTAAGGTTAAATATACTCAGTTGGAAAGGAGGGACAAGGAGAAAGGAGACATCATCAAGGGAACGGCCAGGATGGTAAAGGATCAACAATATTTGATAGTCAGGTTATTTTAGGAAATGAATTAGATGAAAGAGAAAGCTTGTTTGCTACCTGCCATGTCTGATAACGAGTTGAAAAGCTTGATGTATGCTTCCACATATCCACTAATGAAGTATGGTTGGTTGTCCGGTCTTTATGAGGGTTCTGGTGTTGCTGAAGGATCTGAAGAGGTTTATGATGTTGTGTTTGTAAACTTGGAGAGTTCAGAGGGTAAAGGAAATGAGGCTGTGGATGATTTAGTGTATCATGATCAGATGGGAATTGATTTAGGCACATTCACATGTCCAGAGGTTGCAGTTGAATCTAATTAGAAGTTCAAGTTGGTTGATGAACCGAATATTAAGACTGATGTGGGTAATGAAGAAGAGGCAGAGGATGATCCTGAGGATGAGCCAGAGGAGTACAATGTTGAGGATAAAGAGGTGACTTATCTGTGTTTTAAAGAGTCGGAGGGAAATGACTATGTTGATCTATATAAATCTGATTGGTTTAACAAGGAGCCGAAGAAAGCAAAAGAGACTCCTCTGTTCCAACACCTGAACGAACCAAACATGAAGGTACTAGACAAAAAAATAATCTCGTGGAAATATAATGCAATGGTCGATGCTTATATGATTAAAAGGCGAGGTGGAGATATCAGCTATGTCAAGGGCAGAAAGCACTTCAATACCCTCCCTCGTTGGGATCTGAGGAGGTTGGCTGAACTCCCTCTGCTTAGCAAGGAGGACAATCCGAGGGCAAAGGCGTTTGAAGTAGTTCTCCAAAAGGCTGCTAGTGATAACTTTGTCAAATTTGGATACCGAAAGCCACTAAAACGAAGATAGAAGAAAGACAAGCACTGGGACTCATGGAAAGGGAAAGTGGTCTTGACTGTGAAACCTCCCAAGATCATGAACAGATTAAGGTTCCAGATACGCAGCCGCCCAGATTACAAAAGTTTGATATGTGGTTCTACGACAATAACACTGGGGAGGCAGTGATTAGATTGAAAGGGAAAAATCAGCCTGAAATCAGGGTGTTTGACCCCATGGAAATGTTCTCTTTTTATGATGATGATTTGAAAATTCTGTGTGAAAACAAAATCAACCATGGTGCTGGTGTAGATACTGATATTGAGGCAAATTTGTTTGTGAAAGTTACCAACAAAGAAAGAGGTGTTCGTGCTGAGATTAAGAGGTTGGATGAGAGGGTCAGAAAGACTGACGATCTAAAGATGGATATGGATGATCTAAGCAGAAAAATGGATCAATCCATCATAAAGAGGTTCAAGAAGCCAGTTACAGCTAAAGCCAGTGGGTCAGGGGTTCAGTTTGGTGAAAAGCAGGATGTTCGAGTGACAACTCAGGAGGAGGTTATTGTGTTAGACATGTCTGAGTCTGTTGCTGATAAGTCAGAGGTTGAAGTGGATAGAGATAAAGAGGCCGGATCAGATGATGTAACGAATCCATTGGCCTGGATTAAGTTGAGAGCAGGTGCATACGTTCAAGATCTTGAGGAGGAAAGTCAAAGTATTGCTAGAGCTGAAATAGAAACATATTCAGAAGCCCAAACTGACGATGTTACGAATCCATTGGCAGAGATAGAATCAAGAATCTGGAGCTGATTGAGAAGACTCCCCTGGGTGAGATCCAACCTAGGGGGAGTATTGATGATTTATGTAGGTTGGACTCACCGGCATGTCAGTGTTTAGCTTTATATGTATTTTGGTTTTTAGTAGTCCAGCGAACCTACGGGCAAACCTATAGGTTCGCCCAGATGTAGTAGTCTTAGTTATGTCAAGTATGTTTAGATTAGTTACCGGGCGAACCTAGTAAGGCGCCCGGCGTATGTGTGTCAGGTGGCTTGATAGATTCGCTCCCCAGCTAATCTATCAGCGAAGCTAAAGTCTGTCTATATAATGTCTTGTTTTCTCATTCTAATGGAGTTTTTGGCAAGTTTTTCATCAAATACTAAAGTGTGTGTGATGGCTAGAGGTGCTAGGAGCATATTTCATTGATCTTTGTAGCATTATAACCTCTATTGAGTGTGTATTGACCATTATATTGATTCTCAAGTGTGTATTTATCATGGTTCTTTAATTTACAGTTGGTTTTGCACTTTGTTTTAAATCATAGCACTGTTTTATTAATCATTATGGACAATCAGACCACATATTGATTGGTAATCACAGATGAGTTCACAAGATTCACTTGGGTTTTCTTCCTTGTAACTAAGGATGAAACCCATGAGATCTTGAAGAATTTCATTCTGAAAGTTAACAATCAAATTGATCACAAGGTCAAGATCATAAGACGTGATCAAGGAATTGAATTCAAAAACCATATCCTTGACACATTTTGTAATTAAAGGCTATTACTAGACAATGCAGTGCTCCTAGGACTCCTGTTGATACATAATGTACCTAGTTCTTTGTACACAAATGTTTATGTCTTTCAATCTTACGTATGTGTAATACATGGATATTTTGGTAATATGATATGTGTTTGAATGTATATTTGCTACTAAATGTATGTTATTCTTATATCATTTATAATTACACGCTTGAATGAGTATTATATATTGGTTTGTAGTAGTCAGTCACAGTTCTAAGTTTATAATGATTCAGGAATGTGTTTGATTTAGTCTTATGGTTATTCATGCCATGGACCATGTTTATGGACCAGTCGCACGACTGAACCAGGTGATTGGGTCAGTCACACAACTGAGTCATGAGACTGGCTCAGTCGCACGATTGGACCAAGTGTTTTGTTCAATCGTGCACATGAACAAATTTTATAGCTCAGTCGCACGACTGAACCATTCTAACGGCTCAGTCGTACGAGTGTATACTGAAACATATAAATACCACGTAATTCATGGAAAGATAGAAGACTTCAAATTCTATCACATCCCAGTCGTCCAGAGAGTTCTATCTCGTCCATCCAAGTTCATAGTTCATTCCGGATCATTTTCTAATCATTCTTAACATTGTTCTATCATTAGATTGATCTAGGCTTTTTGTTTTCACTGATTGGATCGCCAATCAAATTGGATTCCACACTATTGGATCTGGTTACATGTTGAATCGGTTAGTACTCCGTCCGTACACGGTCCTAACAAGTGGTATCAGAGCTTTGGCTCTTGATTCTTCATGGATTTGATAAGCGTTTTGGTTAAAGTTAACGTTTCTTTATTCAGCAATCCTTGTTTTAATACAAAACGAGTTTTTGGACGTGTGCATGATTCAAAAGTTTTGAACTTTTTGACTTACAACAGTTTAGGGTTTGTGCGAAGTCGTTCTGAGTCTAAACGGGTTCAAAATCTCGATTTTTTCAAATTCAGAAGTCTCAGTCGCACGATTAACTCAATCCCACCACAGAATCCCATTCGCACAACTCAATCGCATGATTGACTCAGCCGCATCCCCATTCGCACGATTAAGCTAAGTCGTACATTTATACCCATTCGTACTCTACATTCATATGATTGAACTCATTCGTATCCCTCAATCGCATGATTGACTCAGTCGCATAAGGTTCTTAAAGTTTGAGCAAATTGTCTTTGGGTATCCTCAAGTGTTGATAACGTGGATGATCAGAACACCGCGTTTACTGCTGGGAAGGACTCAAGAATCCAACGTCTCTTACTACTAGAGAATGAAATTGGAAATCACAACAATCCTCCAAAACTGTTGACTTTGGATGAATACATACAATGGAAACAATGGTTTGAAATTTACCTTAATGGAGTAGACCCAAACTTATGGATTGCTATTGAAACTGGTTATTCTACATCGGTTGGGGCAAATGGAGTTAAGTTGACTTTGAGTGGGATGAATGATGTGCAGAAGGTTGCACACAATGCTGAGAAGAAAGCATATGCTTTACTGACACAGACGATTCCTAAGGATATTTTCCATCAATTTTTAGAACATAACAATCAAAGAAGTTGTGGTCAACATTGGAAAAGTGATATGATGGTAATGCCACTCTAAAGGCATTGAAGGCTAAAGCTCTCAAGAAGGAATTTGATAACTTCTCATCCATTGGAAATGAATGCTTGGATGACATTATAGACAGATTTTATTATCTGATGAGTGAGTTGCACACACATGGGGTAACTACATCAATGGAGGATAAAGTTGCAAGCTCTGCTGATGGATTGTCGGATAAATGGGATCCTTTTGCTTCTAATCTGAGACAGAATGATACTCTAGCTACTCTAGACATCAATGATTTTATCTTAAAACTGAGGGAAGAGCAGCTGAGGCAAAAATACATGTCAAAGAAGGGGTCATATACTCAGAATCCATCATTGTACAATGTTGTTCCCACACTTATTTCATCAGGAGCACCTCTTAAAACAGCGTTTGTTTCTAACACGTCTGGAAATTATCAAAATGGGTCATCTGGAAATGTAGGGTCAGGATCATCTGGAGCTTAATATAATATCATAGAAGCAAACACCACAAAGCTAAAGACTGATAATCTGGGAAATGTTCCTCTTGAAGTAGCCAAGGAACACATGGATCTTCTTGCCGCTGTTGTGCACTCTTATGATGGATTAGTGGCTAGAAAGATTGGAAACTGTCACCTTGCCGATGAAGACTATGAACAGGTTGACAAGGCTGAATTGGAAAGAATGGACATAATATGGGCTTTGGCTATAAGAAGTTAGAAGTGCGAAGAAGTTTGTGAAAAAGACTGGTCAAAACCTGATTGCTACAAAAGACACAACCTTTGGGTTTGATAAAACAAAAGTCACATGCTTTAACTGTG
The DNA here is from genome assembly GCA_018326465.1 of Flaveria floridana. Lineage (NCBI taxonomy): Eukaryota > Viridiplantae > Streptophyta > Magnoliopsida > Asterales > Asteraceae > Flaveria > Flaveria floridana. The sequence continues at coordinate 6,751 of BJCO01636278.1, forward strand.
GTGAAAAGGGACACTTCAAACGAGAGTGCATGAAACCAAAGAAGACTGGAAATGGTAACCCTTTCATATCACACAACCATCAGGACAAGGAAAAGAATGTGACTTCAACCAGTCAAGATTCCAAAGCTATGGTTACTCAAGGAGATGAAGGACAGGACTGGACATTTCAGTTTATTTCTGGTGGTGAAGCTAATATGGCGTTAGTGGAAGATCTTAATGATGATTCAAGAAGTGAAGGAGATAACTTAGCTGATAATGTCTATTCAGACATCGAGGAAGCTATAGATGCAGTTGAACACTGGGTTGAAGACGAACTGGCTGCTGCGAGCACAAAATCTCAAACTAATGAGGAATCTCAGTTTGCTTTCATCACTGACACCTCCTGCACATCACAGGTAAGTACCAAAGATGAACCTTTTGATAAACATGCTTATGAAGAATGCAATAAATTTCATGAAAGCATAAATTTAAAATTTACTAGATTGTTAGATCACAATGACAGTTTAGTAAATGATTTAAAACTATGCACTGAAGCTAACAAGGTGTTAAAACAAAATGAGAGCTGCTTTAAAGAAAAGATTGAACTATTAGGAAAGCAACTTAGGGAAAGTTAGATTGTTGCATTTAATCGAACAAATGATCTTAAGTTCTATCTAACTATAATAGAGGAAACAAAGAAAGAAAAAGCAAATTTTCAAGTTGAAATTGAGTCTTTAAATCAAAAACTTCACAGTCTTGCTAGTTCCTCTCATATTGTTAAGAACTTGGTTAAAGAAAGAAATGGGGGGAAGGGATTGGTTATCAGGTGGTGCCACCACCACACGTGATCCTTTTAAACACAAGATGTCGACCGGTAAATAATAACCCAATAAAGGATCATGTGGTAACAACACCTCTAGTCAGTGACCGGTTACTGACAAGGAAGCAACAACATCTGGCACAAAAGATGAGGATGTCACTAAAACTCAGGATGAAGAGAATAGCAAGGCTACTCTTGGGTTGCGTTCAAAAGTTTATGTTTCAAAACATCAACTCAGTCTAAAACTATTCATCATCAAAATCTCAACAAAATAAAAGGAAACAGTAATAATGTAAAACAAATTAAGTTTGTCAAGGAAGGTGAGAGACCTAAAGTTAGGAAGAAAGAGACCAATCCTAGACCATACTCCCCACCAGACAAAAGATCTCCCAGCCAAGTAGAATGGAGATCCTGTTACAAATGTGGAGAACGACGACATATATCTTAAAATTGTCCCTACTATCAGACACCAAGACGAAGGATTGATCTTGTTTAAAATAATCAAACAAGATTTACAAAAACAAGATCAAATACCCCACCCAAACACCACAGGTAACACAGACAAGCCACTGACAAAGCTGTGATGACTGAGGTAAAACAAGTTGATGAAAACAAACCACGGGCTCAAAAAATCAACCAGTCATCTGTTTATAACAAACAGTCCTTACACAAAACTGGTTTGTGGAAAGGCAAATCATTAGTGGTGTCTGAAAGTAAGGATAAGATGAAGAATGTTGTCTTTCCAACTTCACAAGGACAGTGGATAGAACTTGTTATGTGTGATGCCTCTGGGAAACCCAAGCAAGTAAAGGCTTGGGTCTCACTTTTAAAGTAATCATTTCTGTTTTTGTTTAGGTTTTCCGCTATAATGCTATCACTAACAACTGGATTATTGATAGTGGGGCATCCTGGCATATGACCGGGAACTTGTCTCTCCTTTTCAATGTCAAACAAATCAAATGGGGACATGTATCTTTTACTGGAAATAAAGGAGGCTACATAATAGCTCAAGGTGAAGTAGGAAATAGGAAGGTGAATTTTAATAAAGTAAATTACGTTCAATAACTGGATAAATCTATGATAAGGGTTTTAAAGTGATGTTCGATGATAAGAAATGCTACATTCTGAAGAAGGAATATGTTATCCCTGAGAAGCAAATCTTAATGTCAGCTTCAAGATATAATAATCTATATGTCTTGGACATGTCAAGAGCTTCTACAACGGAGTCAGCTGCACAGTGTTTCTTGTCAAATCTATAGAGAAAGAGTCCATTTCTTGGCACAGGACAATGGGAAAAATAAATCCACGGAAGATGAATAACTTGGTTCAAAATAATCTGGTTAAAGGAGTTACAGTTAAAAATTTTCAGCTTTCAGATTTCTGCATATCATGCAAGAAAGGGAAACAGACCAAGAAATCTCATAAATCAAAGAAAGTACATTCAATTGAGATACCACTAGAGCTCCTGCACATGGACCTATTTGGACCGGTCAGTACTAAAAGCATAGTTGGGGACTGGCATTAGTCACTACACTGGAGTCTCTGTATAAGTTGAAGGTAAAGAAGATTCCGTCAGACAATGGCACATAATTCAAAAATCAGTGGATGGATGCCTTTTTCAAAGAGAAGGGGATTGTTTTTCAATTCTTTTCTGCTTATACTCTACAGATGAATGGAGTTGCTAAATGTAAAAATCAAAGCTTGATTGAAACTACAAGGACGATGTTGGAAGATTCAAAACTGCCTGTTCAATTCTGGAATGAAGCTATTACTAATGCATGCTACACTCTCAATCGAGTTTTGGAGGTCAAGAGTCATGGAACAACCTGCTATGAGTTACTTCAACAACCTAAACCGAATCCGGAGTATCTTGAACCGTTTGGAGCTCCTTGTATGTTGCTGAAGAAAACCCAGACTAGAAAGTTTAAAGAAAAAGCAGATGAAGGCATTTTGCATGGATACAATATAACAACTCGACGGGTCAAGTTGAAGTGTGGTGCAATGTAGATGTTCAATGATACACCACCCCTTACTGGGAAAGGTCCATCATCATTCTTTGATTATGATGGATTTTTCAAATCATTCAATCTTCCTCTTGAAAATTTTGCCGATGAGATAACTGCTCAAATGATGTATGATATTCTGAACAATCCAAAATTGGATTCCAGCACTACCTTTCAAATAAATAGCACTTCTGGGACTTTAGGGACATATCTAGAAGCAAGTGATTACTCCTCAGATGATGAGGAAGCAGAAAATGAAAATCCAAGCAATGAGGAGCAAGTCAGCCTGGGTGAAATTCCAACTGAAATTGAAAATGCTTCGGCTGACCCCCCTAAGGCAAGTCAACAAACTGGTATAGATGATGAACCAGCAACCACAAATTTTTAAAATGAAGTGATTGTTACCACAACTTCGGTGACAATGATTAGTGTTGACAGGATCTCAGCCTCTTAGTTTGATCAATTAGATTGTTTTTGCAGCGGGTTTAGCACAATAATTAGCGATTATAGCAACAACACAAAAGATTTTGCATGTAAAAGTACAAACATAGAGAGAGAGAGAAAAGTTCTGCAAAAGGATATTTTCTATAACTTCACACATTTCGGCACCTAATACAATATGGTTCATCGTCCTTTTATAGATGGCAAAGGACGAGTGATGATGTCACTTGACAGTGACATCAATCGATTATTAACAAACTACTGATAGAACATAAAACTACTGAAGATGTCAACAGCTGAAATCTTCTTACAAAACTGTCTACCTATTACAAGTACTGAAAAGGAAACTACTGAAAACCTACAACAACTGAAGAACAAACTCTTTAGTCGTTTATAACTACTGAACTATAACAGCTGAAGAACAAACTCTTCAGCTGTTATACAAACTACTGAAAAGAAAAACAAAACAACTGAAAGGAAAAATCATCACAACAACTGAAGAAGACTTCTCAGCTGTTATGACAAACTCTGAGTCTTCAGCACTTGTCTTCAGACTTTGGTCTTCAGATGTTTCATCAGCTGATGACTTCAGTAGATGTCATCAGCTGATGTCTTCAGTCTTTTGTCTTCAAACTTTGTGCATCAGTAGTAGATCTTCAGTTATTCAGTTCTTCTGCTTTTGATCTTCAGACTTTGATTCTTCAGACTTTGTCAAACTGCTGATGAAGGTCTTCAGCAGTTGTTGTGATGTCATGTGGGACTTAGAGGTTTTCCT
>BJCO01636279.1:0-13613 GCA_018326465.1 Flaveria floridana
GATGCTGAGGAGTTGTAGGCATGGATGCATAAGCTACTGGGAGTGTTTTGAGGCTGGCATCCATATTTTGACATGTCATTGTATTTTAAGATGAAAAGAATGTTGTAACATAATAAAATGACATGTTTTTAGTTACTAATGAATGTTTTTAAATTCCGCTGCAAAACAAATGTATGATTTAAAATGTTTATGTGCGATGAATGACCAACTGTGAGGTGCCCGGGAACGGGGCCTTACAAGATCCAAAGATTATATCATCAACATAAACTTGAACGAGGATGAGATCATCATCAGTCTTCCTTATGAATAGAGTTTGATCTATAACACCTCTTGTATAACCATTTGCAAGCAAATGTTCAGTAAGAGTAGTATACCAAGCACGGGGTGCTTGATGCAAGCCATAAAGTGCTTTATCTAACTTGTAAACATACTCAGGATGATCTGGATCTTAAAATCCTGGTGGTTGATAGACATAGGTTTCATCTTTCATTCACCATTCAAGAATGCAGTTTTGACATCCATCTGATAGGAAGTTCTTATATGAAGCATAAGCCAGAAATATCCATATTGCTTCAAGTCTTGCAACTGGAGCATATACATCTTCATAATCAAGCCCTTCAATTTGATAAAATCCTTGTACAACAAGTCTGGCCTTATTGCGAATAATCACATCCTTTTCATCTGTCTTGTTCTTGAATATCCATTTGTTCTAGTTAGAAGCTTACCCTTTGGTAGTTCACACAGAAGCCAAACATTAAGCTTCTTGAATTACATTAACTCGTCTTGCATGGCCTCTAGACAACTGTTTTCTTACAATGCCATTTCAACATTCTTTGGCACTATTTGAGAAATAAAACATGAGTACAAGCAAGTATTTATTTCTCCAATCCAACTTCAAGTTTAAATGCCCTTTGATAATGGACCAATAATATCTTCAGTTGGATGATTCTTATGAATTCTTAGCTGAGGAATGACATCTTCAGAGATAACTCATCTAGATTAGACATGTGATCCACCAGTTATTCACCAGTGTTTCCTCATTCAGGTTGATATATTATATCTTCCTCTTGATGACTATCATTATTAATTGATAAATAATCAAATGTAACTTGAATGATATCAATTAGATCATCTTACGTAGAAGAATAACTCTGATTCAAAACTTATGGAGCTTGCTTAATAGCAGGATTAGTCTGAGAGATATCAGATTCAGAAACCTGTGGAACAGTTATACTAGATGTAGAAGAAGGTATGTCTGAAGATATTCCATGTGCTTGAGATGAAATAGATCCAAGATCATCAGCAAACAAATCCTGAATTGAGGATGTCAAAGGAGTAGAAGCTATAGAAATAATATATGAATGATAAAATGTTTCAAATAATGAAGCATAATCATAAATCCATGAAGGTGCAGAATCTGCATCAGTTTTGTTAGATTCATTCTAATGAATATTAAATAACTCAATTATGTGTTTTGATTTTTTATTATAAACTCGATATGTAACTTTATTGGTTGAGTAACCAACAAAATAACATTCATCAGCTTATTCATCAAATTTAGACTTTGAAATATTTAACTTTAGGTTTATGTTTAAAAAATAACTCAAAAGGAGTCATATTTTGTTTTTATTGATTAGAACATGATTTTGAACATAACAGGCAGTGTTAACAGCTTTAGCCCAAAAGAATAAAGGTAATTTGGCTGCTGATAACATTGCTCTTGTAGATTCAATTAAAGTTCTATTTCGTCTTTCAGCAACTCCATTTTGGTAAGTAGTTCCTGCTGAACTAAATTATCTAGCTATCCCCTTTGAATCACTAAATTTATTCCATGTACGATTACAGAATTCGATTCCATTATCACTTTGAATACCTTTGACTGTTTTGTCAGTTTGATTCTCCACTAGAGTCATGAACTTTTTCAGCAAATGAGGCATCTCATCTTTGGTTGCTAAAAATAAAACCCATATAAATCTAGAGAAATCATCATTAATGACTAAACAATATGCACGTCATCCTAAACTCAAAACATTAACTCGACCAAACAAATCCATGTGTAACAGTTGTAAAATAGAGTCAATTTTTGTATGAGCAACTAGTTTGTGAAGTAGTATATGTTATTTGCCTTTAGAATATGACAGACAATGTTCAGTCAATTGATATTCTTTCAAAGGCAGGACAACCACATGATTACCTCTAACTAACTTGTTCATGTTTTTAATGCTTACATGGCCAAGACGATGATGCCATAACAAAGAATCACATTCCGAGGCCTTAGACAATAAACAGGATGCAGTTATGAATGAATGAGATCCATTCATCTCAAGTAATTATGTGTCTTTGTCTCTTGAAGTTTTCAATAAGATCCATTCATCAGGAATTACAAATGTAGGTTTTAGAATTAGATATTCTTTATAAATGAAATGGGTTGAATATTGTTTGTCACAAATTTGAGAGACACTTAACATATTATGTTTTAGTTCCTCTATGAAATTGACATCTACAAAGCTTAACACACCATTTAACATTGTACCTTTCTTTGTGATCTTACCACCTTTGTCTCCAGCAAAAATGACATATCCTTCATTATAAGGTTTGATATTGTTTAAAATAGATACATTACCAGTCATGTGCCTTGAATATCCACTGTCAAACATGCCATACACTGTTGATGTTGGGTCTTGGATGTTCCTGCCTAAATGAAGTATTATTCATTGTTAGGAACCCAAGCCATGGTTGACTTGAGTATAATAGTTTTGATCTAAATATTATACAAATTTTAATATCATATCTATTTTATCACTAAAGATGTAATCTTTAACAATATAAGGTTCTGGTTCTTTTTCTTTTACTTTCCATATCTGAATTGGTTTGTTCAGATTTAAAACCAATTTCTTGAAAATACTTTGTGGAGAAGATGAATTGCCAGCATTAACAATTAAAGTTTTCTCATTTGTACTTTCCTTTTGCAAATTATATCTATTTGATCATTTCTTTTATCAATAAAAGATCTTGAATGATTCAAATTTCTTTTAAAGTTTGTGTCAAGAAAAAATTGTTTTCAATTATCAGCAATAGAATTATGAAACTTTTATTTACTTGTCAATGATTTATGATGACAATTCCTAGCCATGTGATTTGGCATTCCACATACATAACAACACATTTAGTGATACACGTTTTGCTCTTGAGTTGTTTTCTCAAACTGTTGATGATAACTTTCATAGTTATCATAGAATCTAGCTTTAGTATGTCTTTGGCCTAAAGATTCTTTAGCAGTCTCTCATTTTCCCTTTTCAATATAATTTGTCCTAAGAGATTTATTCTCTTTTGATGCTAAAGAGGCTTTAAATTGATTTGTCTTTGTGAAGAGAAAGTAGTGGAGTAGGACCAGTTTCTTTTATACCTGTGCTATACAGATCTTGTTTTATAGAACTAGCAATAATAGGAGATTTATTTTTAAAGAAACTTGCATTGGTTTCCTTAAAAATATAATCTTCTTTATCAATGTTGCCTTTTGAAACAAATCTGTTCTTGAAATCAGTTTTCAAGGCATATACTGATGTTGTGACTTGTTTTCTTTCTTTGGTCTTAAACTTAATTTTCAATTAAGTTTCTTTTCCTTGTTTGATAACTTTAAACAATCATTTGAAACATAAGAAACTTTAGAACTTTCATTGATATTTTATAATGAATTACAAGCATATTTTTTATTACAAGTTTTATTTTCCTTAAAAACTATCTCATCATCATTCTCTCACTCTTCAACCAACTAGTCCATCTTCACACATTTTGTAGAAGAATATCATGATGAACTTTATTTCACTTTTTTCTGATAGGGTCAACAGTCAGTTTCACATTATTTTAAGGTATTAAGTCAGACTATTGTTAAAAACTAAACCATGGGTCTCTTTATCATAGGTGTTAACAGATGAAGGCAATGAAGAATAATCATGATTAACTGATGGTGCAATGTTAGAGTAACCAACTCCTCCTTTACCACCATTAATCTTTTATGTCATTTGATATTTGATAGTACCTTCAACCATGTTAGAAGGTAATTCAAATTTCTCGACACTCAGTTTAGCAGACAAGATCTCACTGGTTAGTTTATTAATTTCTAAAGATAGCTCATTGTTACGATTTGCCAAATCATTTATGCTACAATCTTTATCATAACGATCTAATTTTGATTGATAAATTGATTTGTTTAATCCATCTATCTTTTCTTTAAAAATTTTCTCATCAGTTTTATATTTACTAGCTTGATATTAAAGCTTTTCAACTTCTAAGATTAAATGCTCGTTGTGAACTCTGTATTTTTGTACCTTTTCAATACAATCACTAGAACAAAGAGAAATATATACCTTATCAGTTTCAGCTTTCTCCTTTGCCTCTTTATGGAAAACATTCACCATGAATTCATTTTCAACAAATCTTTCTGCTTCCTTTGCTGGAGTAATCTCAACAACATTTTCTTTGATAGCATGAGCAGAAGCTGGAGTTTCCTCAACAGCTATAACCTTCCTTCCTTCAGTAGCTAGAGTCAACTCAACAACATTTTCTTTGATTTTAGTAATTTTGACTGGAGTAAGCTCAACAGTCTTGACTTCAACTTGAGTAGGATTAATTTCAATAGCTATTTCATCACAAACTTGCACTGCTTCACATTGCTATTCTTTCACCTATTCCTCTTCATCCTTCTTCACAAACTCAGATTCAACACTTTCTTCTCCATCAAACATACCATCCAACTTATTAAAAGACATAAACTTAGCAAATAGGTTGTCTTTACCAGGCTCTTCAACTGTCTTAAGCTCAGCCAGTAATGCAATGGATAACTTGATATCACGGATTTCCAATTGGTCAGACTAATCATACTCCTCACTAGTTTGAGATACCAATGCTTTTTATTTGATGAACTGGCTTGATCATTCTTTGTTTCCATCCATACAGTCAGCATTTTCTTCCTATTATTAGTTTGATCAGACACTCCCTCAATGCATTCTCTTGAAAAGTGACCGGGTTTATCACAGTTATAACATCTTAAACTGGACTTATCAAACCCTATCTTGCTAGAGTTGTTCATTGCAAAAACTTTTCTACCTATTCTTTGTGCAAAGTTCTTGGCACGATACACCACCATGGCCATCTGATACTTGATGTCATTTTCTTCTACATCATCTAGGTTGAGGTATTGTAGATCATCAACCATAATATTGGGTGTATTGAGCCTACCAGCAGAAAAAGCTTCACAGCTATTCATGAATGAGGTAAATAGAGCAAGTTGCTCTACTGCAATCTGTATAGTCTGCTTGTTGGGTTGGGAGTTAGCAACAAATGCTTGTTATATTGTGGAGGTGTTTGACTTTGAGCATGAGAAGGGATAAATGGTAGAGCTTGAGGTAGTGACTGATCCTTGACAACTGAATGACCTGATGCTGCTTGTTCCTCTTGCTTACACAACTTGGAGTAACTGACATAGTAATTCGGATTACTAGCCATTTTAGCATACATAGCAGATGCTTCAGCTCCCATTGTGTTGATATAGTTGGCATCCCTTTGTTTGTCATCCATGGCATAAGACTTGATGGTAGAAATCAGATCACTGAAGTACAAGGTAAACAGATCATTGGTTCTCTTGATTATGGTGTAGTCATTGTTCCAGCTATACGGAAGTGAGTTCAACAACTTCATGTTCACTGAAATGTTTTTCAGTGTGATCTCTGCACTCTTCATCTTGGTTATAAGCTTCATAAATCTTGAACTTTTGTACCTACAAGGTTTCACCAAGTATATGATTAAAGATATTGAACTCTTGGTTCATCATGTCTTTTCTACTCTTCCTCATATCCTTGTTACCAATGATTTGTTCCTCCATTGCATCCCATAAATCTTTAAGCTTAGTATAGTCTTTAAACTTTTATGCTATTTCATTGATCAAAGCCATAGTGATAGCAGCATAGGCTTTGTCATCGAGCTCCTTCTTCTTCATATCCTCCTCGTCCTATAAGTGTTCAGGTTTAGGAACCAATTAACCTTTATCATTTTCATACACCAGAATTTATGGACCTTCTTTAATTGATCGCATCATCCGAGGTTCCGTATATATGACATGGTTCTCCACTCTAAATGCCCAATGAGGATAGTCTTCTTCACTAAGTAGTCGAGGTGGTTTGGTGCTGGTATCAATCTCATTGTCAAGATTTTGTATAATAGTAATGTGGTTCAGATTGGCCATCTTTCTTACTTCAAAACAGAAACAATCTTCTTAAAAATTCTTGAAACTTGATGTTATCGCGTGAATACTCAAGTTCTCACGCGAAAGCCTACCAACTTTTAGCGTGACAACTTTCTGTAACTAATTTTTGCAAAAACTACAAGTTCTCGTGCACAAGGAATTTTTCTGTAACAAGGTTCTGCGAAAACTAAAAATTTTCGCGCGAAAACTCACTTTTTGCAAAGAAACCTCATCTTTTCGTGTGATTCGTTTGAGCAATTTTTGAGTTTTTCACCTTCACTTTTCATCAAATTGATTAAAATTAAAGTGTTCAATTAGTGATATAAGTTCAATTAAGATCCTAATTGTTTCTAATTGATTCAATTAATCTTTGTTTTAAGCTCAAAAGATCACCAAATCAATGAACATCAAGTCTATCATGTTCACAATCTTCAAATAATCAATTTTGGTAGAAATCATGCAGTATTACTTTGAATTGTGATGTATTCAAACTCACGAACACTTCAATTACACTTCTTCAATCTTCAATCAATCGATCTAGAGCATACCTTGTTCTAATACCAGTTGTAAGGATCACGGATAAGATTGAATATAGATCACAATACATAGATCGATCTCGTAATGAATATGCGGAATGTAGACATCAAAGATAAGATTGAATCAATTGAAAAACACAAACACACAATGTAAATAACTTCGTTGTATTGCTTTTTGATTTTGGACAATTTACAGTAAGTATAAAAATCAGGTGTTGTTGGTACACGATGTCGCTAGTTTTGCACTTAAAGTTTATGTCTTGCATTTCTTACATATGTGTAATACGAGAATGTTAATGTAATGGAATACATATTTGAATGTTTATTTAACATTAACTATATATTATTCTTATAACATGTATTACTACACGCTAGATTGAATGTAATATATGGGTTTGCAGTTATCATTCATAGTTCTGAGTTAACAATAACTCAGAAATGTGTTTGACTTAGTCTTGGGATTCTTCATGCTACTGGACCATGGTAATGGACCAGACACACGAATGGAACATGTTTATGGACTAGTCATACGACTGAACCAACTGATTGGATCAGTCGCATGACAAAGTCATAAGACTGACTCAGTCACACAACTGAACCAATCGTATAGTTAAGTCGTGTGTATGAGTCAATCGCATGACTCAGTCGCACGACTGAACCATGCAAATGGCTCAGTCGCACGACTAAATATTGAAAACCTATAAATACCACATAATTCGGGGAAAAACATAACACTTCAAATATCATCATACCGTAGCCGTCCAGAGCGTCCTAGTTCGTCCATCCAACTTCATAGTTCGTTCCTGATCGATTCCAACTCGTTTTTAATGTTTGTTTAATCGTTAGATCGACCAGGCTGTTGTTCTCACTGATTGGATCAACAATCAAATAGAATTCCGCGCTATTTGATCTGGGTTCACGTAGAATCAGTTAGTACTCCGTAGGAAAACGGTAAAACTAACAAGTGGTATCAGAGACTAGGCTCGTGATTTGGCGTGGATTCGATTAGTTTTGGTGTTAAAATTAACGTTTTTAATAAAAAGATTCATATTTTTGCTTCAAAACGTGTCTTTGATGAGTGCATAGTTTAAATGTTTTGATTTTTCATCATACGGCAGATTAGGGTTCCTGAAAAACTCGTATTTTGTGTCAAAGTGTTCAAAATTCGATTTTTTTCAAACACCGCAGCCTTAGTCGCACGATTGGATAAATCGTATGACTGAATCTCATTCTCATATCCCAATCGCACGACTAGACTCAGTGGCATAGTTCATTCGCACGATTCAGTTATTCCAGTCGTTTCACCTCAATCATACTCTTCATTCGCACGACTGACTCCAATCGTACGATTGAATTCATTCGCATCCTTGAATCATATGATTGACCTAGTCGCCTTGCTCAATCGCACGATTGAATTTGTCTTGTCTTAGGTTTGTCAAGTTTTAAGCCATGGAAGACCAGTTCTCTACGTTCACTACCGACAAAGACTCGCGCATCTAGAATCTTCTTCTTCTGGAAATTGAGATAGGGAAACACAACAAGCCGTTGAAGTTGTTGACGTTGGATGAGTACCCATAGTGGAAGCAGCGGTTTGAGATAGACTTGACTGGTGTAAACACTAATCTATGGATGACTATTGAGACTGGGTATACTGTACTAGTCAGTGCAAATGGGTGAAGTTGATGCTGGGGGTATGAACGAAGCTCAGAAGGTTCTGCATAACGCTGAGAAGAAAGCTTATGCATTGTTGACTCATTCGATACCGAAGGATATATTCTATCAATTCTCAGAGAATAAGCAGTCGAAGAAGCTATGGGAAGTTATCGAGAAAAGGTATGATGGAAATGCAACTCTTAAGGCGCTGAAGGCGAAAGCACTAAAGAAAGAGTTCGAAAACTTCTCATCAATGGGGAATGAGAGTTTAGATGACATCATTGATCGGTTCTATCATCTAATAAGTGAATTACACACACACGGTGTAGCCACCTCAATAGAGGATAAAGTGTCTAGCTTCGTAGATGGTCTACCGGACAAGTGGGATTCGTTTGTGTCTAATCTAAGACAAAACGAAATTTTAGCAACACTCGATATCAATGATGTCATCCTGAAGTTAAGGGAGGAGGAACTTAGACAGAAGTATAAGTCTAAGAAAGGATCATACGCTCAAAATCCTTCACTATACAATTTTGTTCCTACTCCGGCTTCATCAGGCGCACCACTACAAATGGCATTTGTGTCTAATCCATCTGCTCCTTCCCAAAATAGTTCCTCGGGAAGCGAAGCGTCAGCTTCATCTGGAACCCAATACGTTGTCCATGATTCCAACCTAACTAAGATGAAGACCGAGAATCTCGGAAATGTCACTGTGGAAGTTGCCAAAGAGCACATGGATCTTCTAGTTGCAGTGGTTCATTCTTATCATGGGTTAGTCACGGCGAAGATTGGAAATTGTCATATCGCTGACGAGGACTACTAGCAGGTGGATGAGACTGAATTGGAGCGTATGTATATAATGTGGGCTTTGGCTAGTGCCGTGATGAGAGCCAAAAAGTTTGTTAAGAAGACGGGGCAGAATTTGGTTGCCACTAAAGACACTACGTTTGGGTTTGATAAAACCAAGGTCATATGCTTTAACTGTGGAGAAAAGGGGCATTTGAAACATGAATGCATAAAGCCGAAGAAGGCAGGTAACGACAACCCTTTTTCTTAGATCAACCGTCAAGACAAAGAGAAGAATGGGGCATCATCGAGTAAAGAGTCGAAAGCTATGGTCGCTCAGGGCGATGAAGAACAAGACTGGTCCTTTCGATTTGTATCTAAGGGAGAATCGAATGTAGCGTTAGTGAATGATTCGGATGATGGATTTGCGAGTGAGGGAGACATCATAGCTGAGCATGCACGCTTAGATATTGAAGAAACTATGGATGTTGTAAATCATCTTGTTGAAGAAGAGTTGAGTGCTGCAAACTCAGAATCTCTAGTTATCGAAGAGTCTGAATCTGCATTTATGGCTGATTCGTCTAGTTCCGCACAGGTATACTCTAAAGACGAATTGTTTGATAAACATGTTTATGATGAATGTGATAAATTTATAGAAAGCAATGACTTAAAAGTTGCTAGGTTATTAAAACACAATGATAATCTGGTAAATGATTTAAAACTCTGCACTGAAGCAAAGTGTGTTTTAAAACAAAATGAGTGCAGTTATAAAGAAAAGATAGAATTGCTATGGAAATAACTTAGGGAAACCGAGGTTGTTGCTCTAAATCAATCAAATGAAATTAAGTTCTAGTTAACTACTATAGAGGAAACTAAAAAGGAAAAAGCAGTTTTGCAAGTCGAGGTTGAGTCTTTAAATCAAAAACTGCATAGTTTAGCAAGTTCCTCTCATATAATTCAGAAGTTAATGACAGAACGTAACGTTGGGGAAGGTCTGGGATATAAAGTAGTGCCGCTCCACATGTGATCCTCTTAAATACTAAATGTAGACCAATAAATAATAACCCAGTTAAGGATCATGTGGTGACTACTCCTCTAATCAGTGATCCAGAGTCCATAGGTAAACCTATGCAGTCTGTCACTGAACAGAAGGCTACTACTTCGGGATTAAAAGATAAGGTGCTTATAGAGGATTTGTGCGATAAAGTTGAAAAGGATAATGTTGGGTCGGGTTCACAAACATCTACTTCAGAACCTAAAAAATCTAAACCAACAAACCCTAACATGTTAATCATCAAAATCCTAATAAAATGAAAGAAAAAGGTGTTCAAAATGTCAAACAAATTAATTTTGTTAAAAAAGGTGAAGCACCTAAGAAGGAAGAGAAAAATACCAGCCCCCAACCGTACTCACCCTCTCATAAAAGATCTCCCCAACTGGCCGAAGGGAGATCCTGCTACAGTTGTGGAGAACGAGGTCATATTTCTCCAAAATGTCCTTAATATCAGACACCTAAAAGAAAAATTGAACTTTTTCATGAAAAATAAAGGATTTTTAAAAATAGATCTAATACTCCTTCGAGATACCAAAGGCAACAGAGAAACTCAAAGTGAAGTTGTGTTACCTAAGGTTAAACCTAGGAATATCCGTGAACCAAAAGTTCAAACCATAAGCCAATCGTATGTTTACCACAAACAGGCCTTGCACAAAACTGTTTGTGGAATGAAAAATCAAGTAATGTGTCTGATAGTGAGGATAAGAAGAAGAAAGATGTGTCCTCGTCCTCCAAAGGTCAGTGGGTTGAGTTCATGATATGTGATGTCTCTGGGATACCCAAGCCAGTAAAGGCTTGGGTCCCAAACCTTAACTAATAGATTTTTTTCTTTGTGTAGGTTGTCCGCTATAGCGCTATCACTAATACCTGGATTATTGATAGTGGGGCTTGCAGGCACATGACCGGGAATTCATCCCCCCTTTCAACTTAAACCAAATTAAAGGGGACACATATCATTCGCAGGAAATAAAGGAGGATATATCACCACTCAAGGCAAAGTGGGAAACGAGAAGGTAAAGTTCGACAAGGTAAACTACGTTCAGCAATTACAAAATAACTTGCTTTCTGTTTCCCAAATTTGTGATAAGGGCTTTAAGTTCGTTTTGAACAATAAGAAGTGTTACATACTTAAGAAGGAGCATGTTATCCAGGAGGAGCAAGTTCTAATGTCGGCCTCAAGATATAACGACATGTATGTCTTGGACCTTTCAAATGCCTCCACAACTGAGTCTACTGCTCAGTGTTTCTTGTCGAAATCAACTTAGAGGGATTCAGTTTCCTGGAATAGGAGAATGGGACACATCAATCCTAGGAAGATGAATCATCTGGTTCAGAATGATCTGGTGAACGGAGTTACTGTCAAGAACTTCTAGCTCCCAGATTTCTGCGTAGCATGCAAGAAAGGGAAATAGACAAAGAAGTCTCACAAATCGAAGAACGTTCATTCTATCAAAATTCCTCTTGAGCTTCTACATATGGATATGTTTGGCCCTATCAGCACAAAGAGCATTACTGGAGATTGGTACTGCTTGGTGGTGACGGATGATTACTCAAGATTCTCTTAGGTAATGTTTCTAAAAGTGAAGTCGGAGACATTTGAATCATTCAAACATTTAGTTAATACTCTGGAGTCTCTGTATAAGCTGAAAGTGAGGAAAATACGTTCAGACAACTGGATAGAATTCAAGAATCAGTGGATGGAGGCATTCTGTCAAGAGAAAGGGAGTGTTCATCAATTCTCTTATACTTACACTCAACAGATGAATGGAGTTGCTAAACGCAAGAATCAAAGCTTGATTGAAACTGTGAGGACAATGTTGGCAGATTTGAAGCTGTCGATTCAATTCTGGAACGAAGCAGTGGCTAATGCATGCTACACACTCAATCGGGTCTTAGTGATTAAACGTCATGGAAAAACTTGTTATCAGTTGATCTAGCAACGCAAACCCAATTTGGAGTATTTAGAACCATCTGGAGCCCCCTGCATGCTGTTAAAGAAAAATCAGACTGGGGAGTTCTGTGAGAAGGTAGAAGAAGGTATCTTTCTTGGTTACAGTATACAAGACAAAAGGGTTTATAATAACTTAACTGGTCAGGTAGAAGTGTGGTGCAATATTGATGTCCAAAGGTACACCATCCCCCGCTGGAAAAGTACCTTCCTTCTTCTTTGACTATGAAGGATTTTTTTAAATCCTTTAATCTATCTTCTTCCCATTCTGATGACGAGGTGGCCGCTCAAATGATGTACGATGTCCTGAATACTCCTACTCGAGACTTGACATCCTCGGCTCCATTAGAAGGTACTTCTAGTCCTTCAGGGGAAGATCTAGAGAGAAGCGATCCCTTCTCTGATGATAAAGAAGTTTCAAATGAGAATGTGAACCATGAGGAATAGGTCACCGCTATTAAGAGTACACCTGCAGCCGGATATGAAGTGACTGGAACTTCTAAACCTAGTCATTCAACAGCCACAGAAATTAAACATGTGATTCAAAACCTGGATGATGAAGTAGCTATTCCTACAACTCCTGGAACTAGGATTAATATGAATCATCCCCTGCATAACATCATCAGGGATATTCTCTTGGGAGTTCAGACAAGAAATCAGCTATACTCAGCTGACTATGCTGCAGTCATAGAAAAGGGGTACATACACGATGGGGCATATTGATTTTTTGTGTCTCAAGTTGAGCCCAAGTATGTAAGCGATGCCTTAAATGATGAGGCATGGGTAAGTTCCATGCATGAAGAACTCCTATAGTTTAATAAGTTAGGTGTCTGGACACTTATGGACAGACCAAAAGGTGCAAAGGTGATTGGCACTAAGTGGGTTCTTCAATGTAAGAAGGATGACCAAAGGGTCATAATCAGAAATAAGGCTAGGCTAGTTGTTGAAGGGTTCAGGCAAGTCGAAGGAGTTGACTACAATGAAGTGTTTGCACTAGTTGCCAGAATGGAAGCAATTAGAATCTTCCTAGCCTATGCATCCTTTATAAAGATCAAAGTATATCAATTGGATGTGAAAAGTGCATTTCTTCATGGTGAAACCCGTGAAATAGTTTACATCAGTCAATCCGAATCAGTGATGAAAGTTGAGTTTGAAATTAGTGCCATGGGAGAGATGAAGTTCTTTCTCCTTTTACAGGTAGATCAGACACTGAATGGAATCTTCCTGCATCAGACCAAATATGTTGTAGATATCCTTAGTCGTTCTACATACAGAATGCAACGATTGCTGGTACTCAACTTGCAACGAACCATGATGTGGCACCCGACGAAAATGGTGATCTGGTAGATGCCACTATGTATCAAGGAATGATCGGATCTTTGATGTACCTCACAG
>BJCO01636281.1:0-12511 GCA_018326465.1 Flaveria floridana
ATATATATATATATATATACATATATATATATATATATGTGTGTGTGTGTGTGTGTGTGTGTGTGTGTGTGTGTGTATTTTTATTTCTTTTAACTTTATATATCAAACCATGTATGTTTATGTATATGAGTTCTTCGGTTTTGAAAAGATTTATGGACTTTCGAATGATTGTCCTATCATATATGTGTTTAAAACATTAGTTGTTGAAGCACAAAGCTACCAAGTCTTCTTATCTATGGGTATGGTATTTTTCATGAGTTAATCTAATAGATAAACTTAAGTTAACTGATTAACAATTCCGTTGCATTAATAAACTTAATTAACAAGGCGATTGTGAGATTAATCACTTGATCGATCCTGCACCTTTTATGTGAAAGTTTTTAAAGTTAAGTGATTAAGTTTAAATATGGACAATAAATGTTAACTACCTAATTTCTGCCAATGATCCTCAGCTCACGTGACAATAAATGATACCAGGTTGGCTCAGTGGTTTCTTTCACCTAAGGTGAGTTTCCTCGTAAAAGGGGGTCTCAAGTTAGAATGATAGGGATGACATAATATACGACCCCAAAATTACGTATTGAAGTAATGAGGATGACTAAATAGGCCAGTGGACCATTAACGATCCAAATAGCCGTTAAAAACTACCTAATTTCTAAGTCATATAGTTATTATCATCCCTTATATTTAAAGATAGCAAAATCACATGGTCATTTATCAATTATCAAATCCAATGATAGTTAGCTAAAGTGGTTGAGGTGAGGTAACTAAGAGAATTAATAATAGTGAGATCTTGGTTTCAAGTCTCACTATAAGAAAAAATGCTCAAGGTTGAGTCAGAGAGTTTTTCCGGCTGTGAGTTTCCTCGGTTGTGGGTTTCTTTTTGACGTGGTTGGCGGTGCGATCCCAATTGAAAAACAAATAGATAAGCCAGATTAAATAACACCTATTATCCCGAATCAGGTTTGTACATTTGCGGTAAAAAGAAAATCTATCATTTATCAAACACTTTTCATCTACGATCTAGAAATTTTTGGGGAAGAGATATGACGTGAGATATTATGAATTTATGATTTTAATAATACTAGGCTTTTGTGTATCTTAACAACTCTGTTCTTTTTATTTATTTATTTATTTATTTACTTATTTATTTATTTATTTATTTATTTATTATTATTATCTCAAACATAATCGTTTGCACATTTTATATTAAAAAATTCACTGAAACAATGCACTACTTTTGTTACCTTTTTATGACACGAAGTGGTGTTATTCTTGTAAAACATGTGTGTCCAAATATTTAACTATGCTAAGCTGTTTAAGTAGCAAACGATATGCATATGAAACTATTACAAAATCAAATTAAATAGTATCAGAAAGATAATAAAGGTTACAAAAGTATAATAAAGTCCGGGTTATAAATCTAAAAGTGCCCAAAAACACGACATTAAGATGCAAAAGTTCAACGTGCAAAAGATGAGGTCACGGGGAAAAGACCATTCATAAAACGTCGAGCGTTGCGTTGGCGTTTTACACAGCGTAATAAAGTATAAGTTACAATCGATCGCTCATTTCAAACTAAATTTACGTTGAAACGTAGAGTGATTTGGGTTGAATGAAAACGTAATATTTAACCGGACTATTTTCCAAACAAGTTTATGTCAAAACGTAGATAAACTCATAACGCATAAAACACGTGCAACATCGTTGTATAAAGCGCGATAAAGTGTAGATTACAATCGCCAGTGGCAAAGGCGACCATCCTTTCCTTTTGAGTATAAGTATAACGTCAACTTCAGTAACTTATTAAAGAAAAAAAAGAAAAAAGAAAATGAGAATGCAAATTCAACTTTAGCAATCACACAAGTTACAGTACAACAATAATGTAGATTGTAAAAAAGAGAAATAAAGCATTTAAAAGTATCAACAGGAGTGTTTTGGGGAGTTAATTGAATAGAAGAATATACTTTCAATTCTTAAAAAAATTTAGGACCCGGTTATTTAGACACCCCTAGATTTTAAATCAACGCCCGGGTATACTATACGCCGCGTATGAGTCCATACGCCGTGTATAGGGTGGGTTGTCGGGGAACGTTTTCATTCCCTAAACACGACGTATGGACCCATACACGGCGTATAGGGAATGAAAACATTCCCTGATATGTTCATGTCAGACACGTGTCAGAGGAAGGCTATACGACGGATATAATACCATGCGCTATGTATAGGTTCCAATTTTTTTTCTTGACAAGTCTGATAGGCATGATGAACCTATACGCCGCGTATGGACCAATACGCGGCGTATAGGTTATTGAGCTTATATTTTTGTGTTCTATTTACATATATTTTTTTATGAAAAAATTTGCGTATAGGTTATGGTGTCGACCATATTTGCACGTTCAGCTTGAGATTTTGTGTATAAGTTATGTTTGTAACTTATTGACTGACAATTTTAAATCTTAATTAACCAATAAAACATATAAGACAAACATAATATGATAATATAAATAACAAAGTTTTTAAATACATAACAAAATAAAAGTTACAAGTAACAATATAAAAAACTACGGTGAACCTGGGTAATGTCGAGGCGGTGGCAACTCTGGAGGATCAATACCAGCAGCACGGCCCCGCGCAATCTCAAGCTACACGTGCCAATCCATAAGATCTTCAACTCGATCGTGCCGACGACCCTGGTCACGTAAACTCGTAAAAATCTCCTGCATAAATGTCTCCATACGTGCAGATAGCCTCACATCTCTATAAATATGTCGAGGAAACTGTGGCTGAGGTGGCGGCTGATGTGCTGGCGGCTGGTCATGCGGCTGCTCGTCATGTAGCAACTAATCATGCGGAATATGCTCCTTCTGCTGTTGTGCATCGTCAATGCCGAGCTACTGAACAGGTGCCGGCTGCCAGATCTCCCTGGGTCAAAGAGAGAATCGTATGCCACCCGGAAACTGGCGTATAATACGCATGCCGAATAACGTCTGACGATCTAATCTAACTGACTCGATCGGGTGAGATACTTCAGTAAGATACTGAGGAAGATAACCAAAAGATCGGGCAATCACCGTAATGTACGCGCCGCCGTACACTGCTCCTCGATCCTGGCGATGATAATACTTTAAGGCCCCGTTCCCAGAACGCTTACAGTTGGACATTCATAACACATATATTTAAAAACATTACACATTTCATAAGATTAGCAGCAGAATTGCATTAACCAAAAACCATTCATCACTTTAATATAACATCTATCGTTAAGCAATACAACATTGTTTAAATTACAAAAGCATCATTTAATTGTATTAGAAAACAACAATAATAGTATACATGAATGAATGTCAGTCTTGTCCTGCTGAGTAGCTTCACCCTCATGCCATCCTCAGCAAAATTAACCTGCCAACTTAAAATGCATAAAAGTCAGCGTTGCTGAGTGAGTTCTAGTTTTAAGGTATTGAAATACTTTATACAGTTTAGATATGAAAATACTCTTTCTCAGTAAAATACTTTCTTTACTTTCGTACACGAGCATTCATCGTACATACAACAAGGTATAACCTCATTCATCAATCATTATCGCACGTATTTGTTCGTTTCGTATTTTATCATTATCTTTCATGTTTCTAGATCCGGTCATAACTTTACCCCCATCGTTGGGCACGTAGCCACCTCATTCCTGGCACACAGCCGCCTTATTTCCAGGGTAAAGTGACAAGGATCCCGTTTCGTACTATGGATCAGTCACCAAGACTGACCCCCCTCTGTGTGAACCCTCATGGGTTAGCCAAAATGGCACGCTATATTACACACACTTGAGCTAGCAACTCTTAATGAGTTGTGAACCTCCATTCATTTTGCTTGCAAGACTTTTCATTTGTTCATTCTTTATGTTCCACTGTCATTATCATTAATCTTTCACTTTCATTATGATAATACTTTACGTATACGAGCATAAACACACCACGTAAAGTCGCATGATAATATATAGTATGGAACATAAAAACTGACCATAAACATTCATAAAATGAACAAATATAAGCCTTAGGTCAAACAAGGTTCAAACCCTAAAATTCTGGGCGCATGAACTCTACACTTAGACATTTTCAGCCTACTTTTGGGCGCATGAACTGTTCAGGCACATGGGCATGTACTTAGGCGCCTGAGGAAAGTTAGGGTGTATGAGCACTATTGGGGCGCATGACCCCAATACTTAGGCGTTTGGGCAATATGTCTGGGTGCATGAACTACTGTTCAGGCGCATGAGCCTACTTAGTCTTTCTAAGGCAGTATTCTTAGGCGCATGAGGTACTGTTTGGACGCATGAGCCTACACTTAGTATTTTCAGGCAATGTTTTAGGCACATGTGCACTATTGGGGTGCCTGACCCCAAAATTTAGGCTTTCCTAAGGCACAATTCAGGCACATAGGCCCTTTTTGGGCGCATGGCCAACTGTTTTGCATGTTTTCAACTTATTTTCAGTCTCAATCACCATCCTAACATGTTCTTGACTTATTATCTATCATTCTAAGCATCAACAACACATAAACAACTATAAAACTTCAACATACATACACAAGTACATACGGGTAACATTCATAATACTTATAAAAACATTTTACATGTATTTTCAGCCCTAAAGAAGTTTAAAAATGTATAAAACTGGGTCTAGAACTCACCTAAAGTAGTCTTCAAGCAAACCTTCACCAGACTTGAAGTTTCCAATAGTTTTAAAGGCCTAAAACAAACCACAACAAGCAGCCAAACACATAGAGTACATAAAAATCAGTTCTAAGGTTGAAACCCAACAAAACCGACCAAAACAAATAAAACACTTACCAATTTTTCAAATTTCATCCCTTTCTTCTTACAAAACCTAGAGAAAACTTCACTTCTTCCTCTTCTCTTTTTTCTGTTGACTGATGGGTTGTAAAAGTAGATTGCATGGGCGGCCATGCCTTCTTTTAACATAAAATATTAAGTTTTTGTCCTTTTGACACTTTGGCCCCCTCCATTTTAGCCCCTTTCCATTTTATCTCCTTTTACATTTTGGTGCCTTAAAGAGGTTTCGTCCCCGAAACCTGTCATCCTTTGAATAACTCTAGGTAATACTGTCTCATCTCTTCTTCAGTCTCCCACGTAGACTCAGAACCCTTTCGGTGTTTCCACTGCACACGCACAAGTGGAACCAATTTATTCCTCAATCGCTTCTCCTTCCTATCGATGATTGCCACTGATTGCTCTATATAATTAAGCCGTTCATTCACCTCGATATCATCCAGTGGTACAATCATATATTCATTGGCTAAACACTTTCTCAGATGAGATACATGGAATGTCGGACGAATTCCACTTAACTCATCAGGCAGTTCTAATCGATAGGCCACCTCTCCTACTCATGCGATGATTCGGAAAGGCCCTATGTGCCTCGGGCTCAGCTTGCCCATCTTTCGGAACTGGATGATCCCCTTCCAAGGCGATACCTTCAATATGACTCTATCCCCCACGTTGAACTCTATTGGCCTACGCATCTTGTTGGCATACGACTTCTACCTATCCTTGGCTGCCTTCATAAAGGCTTTAATCTTTTCTAACTTTTCTGTCGTAGCCTTGATCACCTTGATACTTCCCAACTCCTTCTGCCCGATATCACCCCAGCATATGGACATCCTACACCTTCTACGGTATAGCATCTCGTAGGGTCGCATGCTAATGCTGGCATGATAATTGTTGTTGTATGAGAATTCCACTCACGGTAGGTGATCATCCCAACTTTCTACAAAGTGTCTGAATCGTCCTCTCGGACTGGCCATCTGTCTGAGGATGATAAGTCGTGCTAATGTGTAGCCTCATCCCCATTACATCATGAAATCTTTTCTAAAATTTCGATGTGAATCGGGTGTCACAGTCCGACACAATAGACACCGACATAACATGATGAGCTACAATCTCCTTGATTAGCAGATCCGTTAGTCTCTCAGATGAGTATGTCTTGCAGATCGGTATGAAGTGAGCACTCTTTGTCAAATGGTCAACTATCACCCAAATGGTGTCATACTCCCTCGCATACGAGGTAACTTCGTTATTAAGTCCATGGTGATGTGCTCCTACTTCTACTCGGGTATATCTAACAGTTGGATCTTCCCGTATGGCTTCTGATGCTCCGCCTTCACTACAAACAAGTAAGGCACTTACACGCATACTCTACTATATCGCGCTTCATTCCCGGCTACTAACAATCTTTCTTCATGTCCTGGTACATATTCGTGGCACCGGGATGAATCGAGTATCGAGTTTTATGAGCCTCATCCATAATTCACCCCCGTAGGTCTCCGTAATGAGAAATCTACATTCACCCGAAGCGGGTTCTAACCCCGTGCGTATTTTCTCCCAACTCCGTGACTAGACCTCTCATTCTTTCAGAGTTAAGGCAATCTTCTTTCAACGCCTCATCTTCAAATTCTTTCACCCGTGTCATCACGTCAGCGGTCATAACCAACTGATAAGCCTTCACCCGAATCGGCTCGGGTCTCTCCTTTCAGCTAAGGACATCGGCCACAATGTTGGCCTTACCCGGATGATAATGGATTTCATAGTCATAATCCTTGATGAGCTCTAACCATCTCCTCTGCCTCATGTTGAGATCCTTTTACTCAAAGAAGTACTTTAAGCTTTTGTGGTCCGTGAAGATGGTGCACTTCGTCCTGTATAAATAGTGTCACCAAATCTTCAACGCGAAGACCACAACCGCTAGCTCCAAATCATGAGTGGGATAATTGACTTCGTGGGTTTTCAGCTATCAGGACGCATAGCCAATTACCCTTCCTCGTTGCATCAGCACGCAACCCAGTCCCGAATAGGAAGCATCCGAATATACCACTAAGTCTTCACTCCTTTCGGGTAAGATCAAGACAAGAGCTTGAGTTAATCTTGCCTTTAACTCCTCAAAAGCATCCTCCTGTTTCTGCCCCACACAAACTTCACATCCTTGCGAGTCAATTTGGTCAAAGGTGAGGCTATTTTGGAGAAGTCTTGGATGAATCTCCTGTAATAACCCGCTAAACTCAAGAAACTACAAATCTCGGATGGCGTCTTTGGAGGCTTCCACTACATCACTGCCTCAACCTTTGTCGGGTCCACCATAATTCCATCAGCATTTACCACTTGACCCAAAAATTGAACTTCGCGTAAAAAAAACGCACACTTAGAGAATTTAGCGTACAACTTCTCTCTTCTAAGTATCTCCAATACTTCACGTATGTGACCAGCATGTTCTTCCTCATTTGTCAAATAAATTAGGATATCATCAAGAAACACGATCACTGATTTATCTAACATTGGCCGATACACTCGGTTCATTAAATCCATAAAGGTAGCTGGCGCATTAGTTAAACTGAAAGACATAAGGAGAAACTCGTAGTGTCCATAACGTGTGCGAAAAGCAGTCTAAGGGATATCTTTCTCCCTTACCTTGAATTGTGTTATATCAGAAATTCTAGTAGACTTACCAATAGCAGTTTCTACATCAAAAGTTTCTGTGATACTTCTACTACTTACATGCAACTTAGCACAGAAAACAGTAGAAATGAAACTCCTATTAGCACCAAAATAAAATAATATAGAGGCACAAGTTTGGTTTACTAGAAACATACCTGACATGACATCGGGGTCCACCCTAGCCTCCTCTGTGGTCATCGTGAAGGCTCTAGCACTTGCCCTCTGCCCTCCTTCTTTTGTCCTCTTCTTCATCCCAGATCTTTCGGCTCTTGGGTTCTTGCAATCCCTGCTTAGATGGCCTTCCTCTCCATAGTTATAACACCGTATAAGTCCACACATCTTCGCCACATGACCGGGCTTTCCATACTTGAAGCATACATTCTCTCCCCACTTACATTTTCCTATGTGCTCCCTTCCACACCTACCACACTTCTTCATCCTCTAGCTTGATGACACCACCCTACGGTCATCCACCCTCATCCTTTTATTGTTTGGAGTGAAACCGCCATGACCAAACCGCTTCCCATTCCAGTTCTTGTCACCAACACTCTTCTTACTCCCTTCCACCACGACCACCACCTCCCTCTCATTATATAGCCTTCCCGCCAAATCGACTACCAACCTGAACATACCTGGCCGAGCAGCAATTAGATGTCTGCAGATATCTGCCGGCAGACCCTGAATGTACCTCTTGATCTTCCTTGATACCAGAGTCACCTGATCCGACACTAACCTTTCCATCTTTTTAAATTTTGTAGTATATTATTGGTGCGTCATAGTTCCCGCTTCTAGCTGCATGAACTCCCTCTTGATCTTATCCAACTCCCTGTGAGGACAGAACTCCTTAATCACCAACTTCTTCAGTTCTTGCCATCGTATTCTGCCAATACCCCTACTACCCTAAGCCTGGACAATATTGTCCCACCAATATAAGGCCGAGTCCACAAACGAGTGGGTAGAAAACTTCACCTTCTGGTCCCCTCGGCACTCGCTGATATCAAGTACTGCCTCCATCTCCTTCATCCATCGGTGAGCAGCAGCTGCATTACCATTCCCATCAAATGTTGGGGGCTTGCATCTCCGAAATGCCCCATAATTATAGCCCCGTGCAGTTTCCTGCACCGCTTCTTCCTTCTGCTTTTTACTAGAGACAACCGTCTCAGTCTCCGATTGTTCTCTTTCGCCTCCCCAGTGGTCTTCCTCTTTTCCTTCCTCTCTTTCTTTTCATCCTCCCTCATAGCCTTAATCACTTCAGTCATCGCAGATGGCAGAATCGTCTGCATGATTTGTTGAACCTCCTCCACTACTTCCTCTTTCACTAAGGCCCTCAAGTTCTCACTCTCATCACCAGCTTCCTGGTGATGGATCTCGGGCTCTTCACGGGTCCTCTCAGTAGTCTTAGCCCTATTCCTTGCAACACGTGGTTCAGCACCACGCCCACCATGTACTCCACCCCTAGAGGCCTTAAACGATCTACCTCCAGCCATTCTCTAATCACTATAAGATTCAAACACTAAGACGGTCATTCAAGGTAATAGCTCAGTTTATGTTAAGTATAGTAAGTCCCTAATTATAGTGGCCAGTTTTGATTAGCCAATTACTTTACTCTTCACACCCCAAGCATTTCCTATCCTTACTACATCAGTATTTAAACCTACTAAGAGCACATAATTAAGTAGCGCACACACATAGTACCAGTTAATGTTGAGAAATGAAATACCTGATGACACGTAGCTACTCGGGCTGGCATCCCTTTCCGTTTAATCCCATTCTCAGTTTAAGATTAGGTTTTTGAAAATATTGTACCCAATTCACTTAAACTATGCCTCTGATACCAACTTGTCAGTATGGTATGTATGTATGTAATGAAAAACTTACTTTTTCGCTTCGCTTTAACTAGTCGTTCGTAAAGAAGGTTATAGTTATACTCATAAATCTTCAGCGTGGGAGACTCACACAAACGTGCCCATGCATATTTAAACTTTCCACAGTCATCTTTTGTAAAACTTGCTTTATAGTGTTTCGCGATATTTTCATCAATATGCCACCTGCATAAATACTTCGAAGCATTCAGAATTATTTTAACACATGCGTTCATTAAAGCAAGATCTCTGTCTGTTATTATGACGTGCTGCTCCATACACTTGTTTAACATATCTTTCAATTTATTAAACACCCATTCAAAATTATCTTCCCGCTCCTTACTAATAAACACATGAGCAACATAAAATGTCTTGTCTGTCGAGGTCACAACAACAATCTAAACAAACGAAAGTTTGTACATATTTGTTTTATATGTAGCGTCTATCATCAGCACGTGCGGGAGTGCATGCCAAGTGTCATATGACTTTGGATGACAAAAAAATATATCTTCTACGGCATTTGTATCGGAATCTTGTAGGATGTAATAAACCTAACTTTTAGAAGATAAAAGGTTTTTCAAAACTTGCATTGGTGTTTCACCGAATTTCTTTTCACTTCTTATCTTATACTGAGTGTTGTATACGTCTCTGGTTATGGATGCATTATTAGGATTTTTCTTTTTAAAGCTGATAAGATGTTACAAGGCTCCATGTTCTGATCAGTAAGCCGCTCCACCAAATTGTATTCGTTTTGAGAAAACCCTCTTACAAATGGGTGCCCCTTCATATGTTGAGCGGAATCATGGTTATCCTCTAATTTCCACGAACGACGTTTGTTGTCATATATCCCTACTAATTTAAAAGGACATCAGATCTTTTTGCTACCAGATCGTCTAACTGTTGCTTTACTTATGTGTTCGCCACCATGATCACAGATAAGCCATACCTTTAAGACCTGACCTTCTTTTTTTGATCTTCGTGTAATAATAACGCAACCATTGTCACGTCCCCTATGTAACACCCGGAAATTTTCTTTGAAGCCGACAAAAGAAGAAAAGAAATAAATCCCAAAGTCGAGGGACTAAACTTGACAAAACGGGAGAAAGTTTGGAAGAGTGGGGGATTAAGAGGGGAGGGCAGCCCACAGCCTCCCCATTCTTGTAAAACATCAGCCAAGAAGAGAAAAAGAAGAGAAAAAAGGGAGAAAAGAAGAGAAAGGCTTGGTTCGGGTGGATTCAAGCGTGCAAAATCGAAGTGTAGCGGGTCAAATCGAAGCTCTACTCAACGGGATTGTTTGTGTGAGTTCTATGACCCCTCTTTTACATGTTTTTGAATGATTTTGGGGCTGGAACACATTGAAAATCATTTTTGGGTATTTTGGGTGTAAACCCGTTGTATGTATATGTGTATGATTCGTTTGGGTCTTGATTTCGGGCTTGGTTGTGCTTGAATGGTGTCATGATATGCTTCCCTAAGGTTTAGAATGGCTGATTTGAGCTTAAAAGAGGTTTGCAATAGTTTGGAGGTCGAACTTGGCAGCTGCAGTTCGGGATGAACAACATTCTGCACCTAGCTAGGGCTATGTGACTGGAGATCCATGCATCCGAATGGCATGCGACTGGGTCCATACGCATGAAAGGAGGGGCTGAGGTTCATTCGCATGAAAGTTATGCAACTGAATGAGATGCGGATGAGGGTCATGCGACTGAATGAAATGCGGATGAAGGTCATGCGACTGAAGGTCATACGACTGAAGGTCATGTGACTGGAGTCCATACACCTGTGAGTCGTGCGAAGGTCATGCGGATGAAGGTCATGCGAATGAGGTCATGCGACTGAAGGTCATGCGACTGGTGATTGACTCGAAGGGGATCTTTGTCGCGTATCCCGGTGCTGTGTCAGTCTTCGGACATGAGTCGGGGGTTTGTGTACAGGCCCCGGCACAGCATCGGCTTTCGAGCATGAGTCGGGGATATTGCATGAGACAAGATTCGAGTAATGAAAAGTAATGAGCAAAGAAATGAATGAATGAACAAAATATAATAATAAAGTACGAAACAGGATCCTTATCATTCGACCTCAGCAATCGTGGCTGCGTGCCATGAAGAGGGTAAACTTTGACAGGATCTAGATAGAAGTGAAAGATAATAAATGATGTACGAAAAGTGCGATATGTGTGAAATGAACGAATGTATGAATTGAACGTTAATAAAATATCATAATAAAGAATGAAACGGGATCCTTGTCATTTGACCTCAGTAATCGTGGCTGTGTGCCATGAGGAGGGTAAAGCTTGACGGGATCTAGATGAGAAATGAATGATAATGATGTACCTTGAATGAATGAAAGTTAACAAACGTAATGAAAGATAATAATGATATTATCTATGTGTGCGTATGATGTGTGATCATGTATGAAAGTATAGTATGATTTGAAAGATAGTAAAGAACGGTTTAACGAAAGAAAAATATATTTTATATAAAACCAGAACTCACTCAGCAACGCTGACTTTGATGTGTTTCCAGTTGGCAGGTATGTTGCTGAGGATGGCACGGGGCGGCTACTCGGCTATTTTTGGATGGCATTCTTTTGTTTAACGGTTTTGCATTGTAATAGGAACGAGCGATATTTTGTAATTCGTTAACGATGTATTGTTTCGCAAAAGCTATTATGTTTAAATGAAATGTATGTTTAAATGTTTCCGCTGCTGCGCATTTATGTAAGAAGATGAAAATATATGTTTTATGTGGGATGCTTGACCAGCTGTGAGGTGCCCGGAAACGGGGCTTACAAGTTGGTATCAGAGCCAAAGTTTAAGTGAAATGGGTAATTTTCAAAATAAACCTTAACTTAAACTGAAAATAGGACGGAAATGGAAGGGATGCCAGTCTGAGTAGCTGCATGCCATCAGGTATTTTCTTACGTTAACCGGTATTATGTGCGCATGTTATGTGGTTTATGTGTTGCTGGTAGATTTAGATACTGATGTAGTCAGGACAGGTAATGCTCGGGGTACGAAGAGTAAAGTAAGTGGCGAGTCACAACTGGCCACTATAATTAGGGACTTACTATACTTGATATAAACTGAGCTATTCCCTTGAATGACCGTGTTGGTGTTTGAATCTTTCAGTGTGTGTTAGAGGATGGC
>BJCO01636284.1:0-25026 GCA_018326465.1 Flaveria floridana
ATTAAAATATAGTTAAATCTGGTCCAACCGGTCCGACCGGTCCGACCGGTCCGACCACCAAACCAGTAAGACGTCCGGTTCGACGTCCGATCCGGTTCTGAAAACAATGATTAAAACTCAGCAAATGATATAGCTAAGTCAAAATGAAGAAATGTTTAGTTTGATACAAACTATGTTTATAAGATGATAACTATGGCGGTTAATGTCATAATATAACTGGTATCAAGACCCCTCAATGCGGAGGCGGCATAAAACCATAAAAAACAAAAAGTAATGTCAAAACGTTACCACTAACCCGTTCGCTGAAGGGCACGTTGACAACATGTGTAAATTTCTATAAGAACAACAAATCTCGGATGTTGTTGCTAACATTTGAAACCTTGTATGGAAAAAAAATGAAACATCATGTTGCGTCACAGGTGTAAAAACATGAAAAAACGAATCTAAAAAACGTTGTCGTGAACCTGCAAGTTGAACTGACTATTGATAACATACATAACTTTAAACAAGAAAAACGAAACCTGAATATTGATCCTATTCGAAACTTAAAAAAAATGAAAGTGTCACAATCAGTGAAATTTCATACTTATGAGTCGAGCAAAGATGTGAAAAAGAGAAGAGAGTAGATCTTAGTTTCTCTAAGTAATTATATACGTGAATATGTGAGCTAAGTTGTTATGCTTAGTGTGCACCATCTTATAAATGGTTAAAGTTTCTAATGAAAGTTCAATTTCTATCCTATTAAAACTCATCAAATGAATAGCTAAGTCAAAATAAAAGTGTCACAATCCGTGTATTGTGTCGAGACTCTTGATAATATTCAATATCCATGTAAAGAAACGAAGCCACTTTGCACAACTGCGTTTTTATAAAATTTACAACAAAACGTAACAACAGTATATTTTTAAAATTTTATAAATTATTGAATTCTAAAGTTATAAAAAACATAAGAAAACGAAATGATTTATATGTACGTAAAAAAAAACAAGGTATAAAATGTATGCATAGCCTTTAATGTTTAAAATGAAACATGTACTAATTATGCTCACACAAACATAGACACAAGTATGTATGCATAGCCTTTAATGTTTAAAATGAAACATGTATTAATGTAATACGATCACACAAACATAGACACAAGTATGAATAGTGGAAATACATATTTTGTTTTACTGACCAGCAGGGTTTAAGGCTATTTGTTGTGGGGAGTGTGAATGAGAGGTGGCGACTTATTTTAATCGCGAACACTTGAGGGGAGGCGCAATATGGATAGAGCCCCTCACTAATACACGTGGGTAGCGCGCTCTATAACATTTAGTCTAATAACTAGTAAAATTAAATACTAATAACTGAATAATTGCTATAAGATAATTATGCCAAATTGATATAATACAAATAAATAAACAAAGAAACAAGTTATCACTATTAACACCAAATGATTTCTTTTTTTTATCAAATTGAAAATTTGGTTTTTTAGATTTTATAATAATAAAGCTAGTCTAAACATTTCGGTAAACAAACAAGATTTAAGCACACGATAAATATGAGCAGTAACAGTGAACACTAAACTTGCAACCATCCTATAAATATTTGAACTGAATTTATAAATTTTAAAGTGTAAAGACCAAACTTATAACTTTGATCAAACGACACAAACCATTTGTAAAATTTTCTATGCAATGAACTGTTATTGCCTAATAGATCAGATTAAACCTATAAAATATAAATATATAGAAAGATTATTATACGAAGTATTTTTACGCGCGAAACGTACAAAGTTTATAGGGAGAAATTATTATAAAATAACAACCAATAATCACGTAAGAACAAATAATAATTACGTAAGATTAATTACACTCGTGTGATATCATTATATCATACGATGATGAAATTATCAGCAATAATACAAACTTAGCTTAATAAATACGTTTTTCCGTCATAAAAACTTCATTCGGTTATAACTTCGTACGTTTACACCGTCGATAAATCAATAGAACGAAGAGCCTTCGATATGTAATTCAAGATGCCTCAACAACATCAAATCTCCGATCACAAGTTAGTATTCTCTTCATATTTCTCTCCTTATATATGTTCATAACCAAGTATTTGAAGATCGATTGCTATGATCTTATACAATAGCAACGTATTCTATAAGCTGAATGTTGCGCATCATACTTATCTCATTAATCCACTGAGTTCGTTTCGCCTTTTACTGTTGCTGTTATATCGAATCAATTTCCCACTCGTAGTAGTTTGGGGAAATCGAATCAAAGAACAATCAATGAATCAATCGGCTTTTTCGGTTTTTCCTGTTTAGTTGTTCTAGGGTTTATGTTATCTAGTGGAGATATCAACAATTTAGGTTAATTGTTAACGTTATTAACCTTCATCATATGTTAGATTCAGTGTTATCTTGAATTTATTATTTCGTACATGAATTTGAAGTTCATCATGATTAGTGAGCTCTTTTGGCAGTTGATATCAGTGATTGGACTGACCATTTGAATTGAACAAATCCCTAATTTTGGAACAGAAGAGGTATATTTTAAACTTATAAAGACATTAAGATAGAAAAAATTACTGAAATCCAATCACTTGCATTTAAATACACAACTCTGTTCCAACTAGGGCAATGTATGCATAATAATGAATGATGATTATATGTGATAAATTATACGTAGATAGCAAGAATTGGCGCATCTGATGGAACTTTTTATGATGCTTTGAATTGTTCTATTAAGTAGCACTAATTTATGAGTGGTAATTTCTTGAGTGTTTAGGAAATCAAAGGGGCTAACCATGAGTGAGAGCACACACCACAAGCAATATGAAGTTGAACATACAAATGATATGATTGATTGTATCAGTAATCTGCCGGATTGTATTCTTCATCACATGCTATCATTTTTGCCCACAAAAGAAGTTGTAAAGACTTCCATATTATCCAAAAGATGGAAGAACTTGTGGGCTTCAGTTGCCAACCTTGATTTTGATGATACTTTGTTGTATGCAAATGAGGTGGATTGTCAACATTCACCTGAGTCGACTTCCTTCATGAACTTTGTAGAAAGAATCGTCCAGTCACGAGATGCATCAAATGTTGAAAAATTTCGTTTATCATGTCGTGTTTGCTTTAATCCATCACGGATAAGTTCATGGATTTCCAATGCAGTTATGCACAATGTCCGGGAGCTTGATCTTTGTCTCTTTGCCGAGGACCCATCTGTAATCCCTCAATCTATATTTAACTGCAAAACATTGGTTATCTTGAAAATAGAAATGAATTGTGCAATTGAAATCCCATCTCGTATCTATTTTCCATGCCTAAAAACCTTGCATCTTTCTCTAGTTACTTTCCCAAATGATGATTCTACAGAAAAGCTCTTTTCAAGCTGTCCGGTTCTAGAAGAGTTGGTTTTATTGGATTGTGATTGCATGAACTTGAAGTGTATTACAATTTCCAGTTTGACCTTAAAGAGGTTGACCATAGATGATCTTCCAGCTTATGATCCTAATGGCTGTAAGATCAAGATTGATGCAAAAAATCTCACATATTTGGAGTATATCGGATATTTGTCAAATGAGATCTTCTTGAATAATACACCATTACTAGTCAATGTATGCCTTCATATTCCATTACTATATCAGAGACAGAAAGAAGCTGCATGTCGTGTTGTTGATCTACTTAAACAACTACAAAATATTGAATTTTTGAGAATATCTAATCGCACTATGGAGGTAATTAGCATTCTCGTTTACGACTTTAATGAATACATCAGAACTAGCATGTACTGACTTTTCTAGTTGTTTTCTTTGCTATGCGAAGTCTCTTATATATTCAGATAGGATGTCGGACCTTTTTCCTTTTTTTCCAAATCTGACTCATCTAGTCTTGACTATGGGAATTGGGAATTACACTTTTGCTACATTTATGCTATTGCTCAACTTCTGTCCAAGTCTACAATCCATTAGTCTATCCGAGGTAAAGTACACTGCACCTAAAACAGGTCATCTGGCCTATCTAGCACGATGGGTAGTTTAAGCGGGTTGGGTATTTGGTTAAAATGGTTTTGGATTGAAACAGGTCATTTTGGTATAGGTCGTAAAAGTTAGTTTTGGGTATTTTTTTTTTACTGCAAACACTTTACTAACATTTAAAAGTAAAGATAATAGTTAATTCATAATGGTAATCTAGTTTTTTGAACACAACAATCAATAAGGTTATATTTATAACAAAACAGAGTTTGGGCGACATTTAAATACTGACCTGTATTTTAGTAAATGGGCTGAAATTGCTACTTGTAAGATATATCATGCAGATGATCATAATATAAATGTAAGGTTTATTAAAAAACTGTGCAGGGATTTGAACGATGCATGCGCCTTGGTGGAAGTGATGCGATCTGGTTACTAGTACCAATATGCATATCATATCATCTCAAGACCTTGACTTTCAAAAACTTTCATGCTAACGATTCAGAAATATGTTTCCTCAAACGTGTTTTGAAGCATGCGCGTGTTTTGGAGAAGATGGATGTCTGGTGGTGTAAAACCGGCCCACGAGATGTAAAGAAGCAAAGGGATGCCAGGAAGGAATTAGAAATTACTGAAAAGAGTTCAGCAGCATGTTTCATTAACTTCTCATGAAATTACTTAAAATTTGATGTTTTTATTTCGTATTTTCGCAGTGCATCCCCTGTTGTTTTGAAAATTGTTAGATTTTGTTTTATGTTTACAAGAAGAAAGAGCTCTAATACCATTTGTAATTGTGATTTATATGCCATTTAGGGCACAACTAGGGGTGCAAACGAGTCGAGCCGAGCCTGAGCTCGTATAGGCTTGAGCTCGGCTCGTGATGACTTAGGAGAGCTCGGGCTCGAGCTCGGCTCGGGCTCGGCTTGTTTATTTATTTAAATATTATTGTATTATTTAAATATTTAATTTTTATATATATAAAATTATATATTTTATATATAACATTATACATATTATTTAATTGTTTTTTTTGTCATAACTTTATTTATAATGAATATTATTTATATAATAAATTTAATAAATTAAATAAAAATATATAATTAAAAAGCTCATTTAGACTCGTGAGCTGGCTTGAGCTCGATACATAAAGCTCGGGCTCGATAATTAAATGAGTTTTTTTTTCAAGCTCGAGCTCGGCTCGTTTTAAGCATTTTATCGATTTGATTTCGAGTAGCTCGCCTAGGCACAACCGCATGAAGTTGGGAAAGGCTCAAATCAAGCCCCAAGCCCAAGACCTTTGACTACAAATGAGCATACTGCATGCCTATTGGTCGTTTAATTTATTTTCTGAACTTTGGCTTGTTTCAATATCAAAATAACAAGCTCAAAAACAAAATTCAACCATGTGTTGAGAGAAAAAAAAAGAAAAAAAAAAAAGAATTTAAACCTCAACTTCATTTTTGTACCTGCTGCCACACCTGCAAATCATTAACGATGGAGGTCAGTAGAGGTGCACGTCCAAACTGGCCTCCCACCTGGACCGAAACCGGTTTCAGCTATGTTTATAAACAGGCTGGCTCGGCTATGTTTATAAACGAGCCGAGGAAGTCAACACTTATCAAAACTCGTACCAATTTTAAATTCTCAAAACTTTATCAGGCCCATATAAAAATTCAGTCCCACATTTTTTTTATCTCAAGCCCAATCAATTCATCAAAAGCCCACATCTTGTTCAAGTTTAATAGCAAAACAATCGATAGTTCAAGTATATCGAACCGCCGCAAGACAGCAGCTCAATCGTCCGACCGGCGACCGGCTGACGGCGACCGGCTGACGGCGACCGGAGTCCGGCTGAACTCGACCGGAGACGTTCACGCTTCTTCTCGTCCGCAAGAGAGGAAAAAGAAGTAACCTTCAACTTTATGTCCTTCAATTTTGACTTTTTGCTTCGGTATGATCAGCAGTCAAAATTAGTATTCTTGATCTATTGTTTACAGATTGAAAACAATATGGATTTTCTCAAGAGTTAAACCATACGTAGAAGTGGCACATATGGGATTATCCATGTTTGTTAATAGATCTTTTATTATGATTGCTCGTATCTGTAGAGTGTTTTAATCTCGTTTTCTTTACCAACAATGTGAGTAATATACAAATCATAAAGTGACACTATTATCAGAACTAAATCATTTCATTTATGTTGCTTTAATGTCTTTGAACAGGATATGGATGCTCAAGTTGAAACTATTGAGGCACGATTGCAATCTTTCCTTGGTCAATTTCAGTCAGAATTAGGTGTTCTTGATAGAATCATCCACAAAAACAAGAACCAACATCGTAGAAGCTTGTATTTTCAGTACTTATTGAAGGTGTTGGTTGTTATTCCTAACCATGGTTAGTTGTGTTTTTGATTATATATGGTTTGTGTGACTGGTGTTGTTCTAATGTAGGTTAGGAGAGACTGTAAGCTTCTTCAATCAGCAAACTTGTTGGAACTTGTCAATTCGTGTTTTCTTGTTATCAATGGGAATCGACCTAGGCAAAAGGTGCAACTCTTGGAAAGGTATTACCACTCAAGTTACTCACTGGTCCTCCTTTGTAATATGAAAACTAGACCCTACAAAACGGGCGGGTTGGGTTGATCAGGATAATGGGTTTGGGTCAGGAAAGCTATTTTAATTCGGGTCAAGACAGGTTTGGGTCAGTACGGGTCGTTTGAAAAAAAAGCTATTTTGTCTCTGTGACATTGTTTTTATAGATGCACTCATGATATTTGCACAAATTGATCACTCAAATCTAAATATCAAAACAACAAGATGCACTGAATTGAGATGCTCAAAGCTATTACATGAGAATCAACGTATCCCATATCATGTTAGTCAACTCAATAACATCAGAATGAATCGGTCTTAAACTGCCACTTAGCAAACCAGAGGAATTTTGTTGGTTTTGTGTTTATTACGTTCTGATATTTAAGGTTTTAACAGTAAGATGACTAAAAAGTTATATGAAGACCAAAATCAATTCTGTTGAAGCTACTCCTAAACCAGATATCAGATAATCACTTTCAGAATGAGATGCCAGACACCCGTTAAATCAAGAAACATAACTGCTTCATGTGATGTTTTATCACGATTCATTGGTAGAAATACAATAACAAATATCTATGGCTGTCAATGTCCTTTGGGTAACCCGTTAAAAGATAGCAACCCTTACAAGGCTTTCCTGTGCCCTTATGTAAGCAACCTTCTGCACTAGTTAAAATTTCTATATATAAACTCCACAGCCCAGAACTCATTTTAAAGCAGCATTGCATCTTCTATCATGTTCAAAAATTCACACAAATTACTTGAATTTTCACTCTTTTTGTCCCCCCAAAAAAACATATATATTTGTATATTACAAACCCGTAAACAAAAAAAGCCCAAAAGACAAAATCTTCAATCAAGTCATCACAAATTTCAAAATATCTATATAACATCTCCTTTTTTTTGTAAAGCTAATTTCAATCACAAACACAGCCAAAGGGCAACCTTAAGAAAAGGCGACCTCGGCACAAAAAACGATTACATCAAGTTCAACGGATATTTACACCATTTGTTCCACTCGACATCTTTTATTCTATTTCTATGACGATACCAAAAAAATGACGTTAACTTGATGCTCTCCAAAACTTCTACCGGTCTTTTAGATTTGCCAGTGAAATTCCGAGCGTTTCTTTCAATCCAAAGCATCCACATAGCCGTGTAGATAATGCCTCTCAACGCCTCCTTTTGCATCGGTCTATATAACATCTCCTATCAGGATCAAGGATGCAAAATAATCAGCATATTCAACAAAATTCTTAAATGTTACATTCTTTTGTTTGAAATTTTCTTTGATTGCCAAAAACTTTGCAGGATAGCACAAAAGGGAAATTAAGACAGAACCCAAAAAACACAAGGAATTGTATCTTGAAGATCAAATAATCAAATTAAAACCTTTTGGATTATCAGTTGTCTTCTACCCGAAATCCAAATAGACATAGTCATACATCATAATTACACATAAAATTCTACCTTTGTGTCTCCATGAATTGAATTAGGTTGAGATAATATGGCATATATATCTTTTTTGTACAAATTTGATGGGAATTTTTCGTCGTCATCATCATCATCAATAATTCATGATATAACAGAATCGCAATTTCAAGCAATATCGACTCAAACACAAAATGAGCGATGAAGCACAACAAAAAGCACGGTTACTAGGTTTCAGGATGCTGTCCTTGATAGCGACAGAGCGACGGAGTTCTCAATCGTCGTCTAGTCGGTTCTCTCGTTTAAGACTTGTTTTCATTTTTTTCAGCTCATCTTGACCCGTTCATATATTTAGTTAACCCCATTCTGACCCGTTCATATTTATAATTAAGCCCATACTGACCCATTTAACTTTTCTTTTAGTTTTAAATATGCCCATCTTGGCCCCTTTAAAATAAAGCTTAACCCAAAATAAGCAATATCCAATGGCTTTAAATTTACAGTCCAAGTCAGGCCAAAAGTATATACATGGGTCAATATTGCTAGGGATAAATATAATATACACTATATTAGTTCAATCTGTTGACTTGAGGTTGACTTTATTCATATTTAACAGTTTGAAAAGAAGAAAATTTGATGGTGGAAAACATAATTTTTTGGCACGACTTCAGGGTGCTGCACGTCTACTTTCACAGGTGATCCTTACAGTTTTAGACATCCCTAGTTTTTTTATTTACCAAAATGTAGCTCCATTTTAATTTTTTTTCAGATGGGGGAGCCAATGCTGAAGGCAGCTATGTATCCTGCATTCTACATTCACATTAGTTTGTTGCCACATTCACATTTCCGTTTGCTTCGTATGTTGTTGTGGTTTTTGTTTCGTTCACGTGATGCAAATATACACGAACTTTCATCTACATGTTGTCTTTAGTCTAGTTTTCTTTCTTTTTCCCAAGGTTTTATCCTATTTAATGTTTTCTTGGTTTGGATGGCTCGGCTACATTACATATTACTTGTTACATAGGAACTACACGATTTGTTCTCTTTTTTTGGATTTTTCATTAAAAAAATTTTGCTTTCATTTCCTTGACTTTGCAAAGAGAGATATCTACTTTGCTTGCTCGATCGTTTTTTATGGGATTTTCTATGACAGTGTTGGCTCTGCTTGCACGCCTTCGAGTTTTGACTCAGCAAGTAAGCACTACTTCAATATCGTATTGATTATTTTTATAAATTTTACGCCTAATTTCATTTTTTTGAACAGATACTACTCGATGTTGTTTTAGTATTCAACATGGCTTCCTCCTTATCTCGAAAGCAACAGTCCATCAAACTCAACCAAGAAGGAATTGAGGCATTTCACTCCTATACTAATATATTACATAACTACCACTTACGTCGTTAAATATTATTAATAAATATAATCTTTGTAATGACTTTCAGGTCTATAGAGAGTACTACCCAAAAAATGAGGAAACTGTTTTTTTGGAATGTGTATGGGAGACTGACAAATTTGTTCTACTTGAGAAAAAGAGCGAACCAGAAAACACAAATGCGGAGCCAATAAACGAGCATGTCATATGCCAACCTTTATCTACAGTAGAGTATGAAAGTATAGAAACCATTCTTGGTGGTAAGAATATATGTGCTTTGTTATTATTGCAATTGTGAGGCATCTAAAACTGTCATAAACCCTTCATTATCCTTTTTTTTTTGTTTTAGAGAATAAATCGGCGGATACAAGTGTTGACAAACTTTCTGACAAAGATCCTGCTTCCAGGAGGACCGATAATCTTTCTTCAACGGAGGGTCTTAATAACAACTGTAAACGAGTTGAGGACGACGAAGGTGTGAAAGATCAATCAGGTGTTCTAGAACCTTCAACAAAAAACGTAGACCAGGTACAGATTACATTTTCAAGCTTGCAGGATAATCAAGATTTACCCAAACTTAAACCCAAGAAAGTGGCATTTATATCAGTGAAGAAACCAGAAGCTTCAAAAACTAATGATACAGGGCTTCTTAATAAGTTAAGTGATGATAGGGTTAATGGTAAGAAAGAAGATCAATTATTCAATTTGCTCACTGAGGGAACCTAGAAGGATAATCTTTTATTTATTTTCAATTTTTGACTATTGAGGTAGTTGTTTTGAGGGATTTTGGTTTAATACATCATTATAGTACATTGATGTTGATGGCATTAATTATAGTACTAATTTTGTTATGTATTATTTTGTAATGGAGTGATCATGTGACCCACAAATGAGGGTAAGGATCTCAAAATAAAGATGTAGATCACCTACTCATGAATAACTTAGAATATCATTAGGTGTTGGTTTGAAAACTATATAAAACTATTCAAATTGAGTTTCATTAATGAGGTTTTAGCTTTGATCCAACCATTACAGGACCATCGCAAGTGATTTGAACGAAAGTGAAACTTGACAGGTACGAAAAATGGTTAATATGACAACCGACACAGTTGATCTAGGATTTGTTCATCGTCGATTATGCTTATAGACCTACGATGGTTGGTGCTAGACAGGACGCTCATAGCTAGCTCATAGCTAGCTCACACCGTAAAATTCCCCTCTAGTTTATTTAGAAAAAGCTAGCCTATAGTATAAAATCATTTTTAGATTCAATACATTTTATCCTTTAAATATCAAAACAACAACAATAAAACAATTATTAAAATACAATGTATCCTGAGGTAATAAAGAATGATAGAACAAACTAAAAGAACAAAAACATTTAAATAGCCTAGTTAAGCTCTAGGTCATTTGATACATTAAACTGTTTTCTCTTTACAAAATTATAACACCGAAAGAAAATTTTTAAATTTTAACACAAAACAAACAAAAAAAAAAAAAAACAAATATACTCTAAGCATATTCTAGGGGATTAAGGCTTAAAACTCGTATATTACTTAACAGAAAAAATATCAATATGTAACGCAAATAATAACTTATCTATTCTAATTTGTATGTTATTTTACTTGCAACCCTCACCAATTATAACAAATACTGGAATACCACATTAACACTATTTAAACACCGAAACCCATTGTTACGAATAGACTTCAAACGCTCTAGTACTTACCTATTCAAATTTCTAATAGACACATACACCAAAATTATATTTTAAACTCTTGGTACACTAAATCTTATATACAACGACGTATGTTTGATATATGATATTATATCATATCGAGAGTGGTGATATTAAACTAAACAGTATTATACTATTATATTACCACATGTATTATTAAATAATAATTTGAACAACTCATGTAGTCAACGAAAGCGACATGAAAGAAATATTGAACACAATCCCAAAATAATAACAATAATAATAATTTTGAAAATTGGGTGATCTGTGTTTTCCAACGTACATACCATAATAATTCATGGCGGATCTTGTCTCATCTTCCTACTTACACTCTTGAAATTCTTCATTTGATCATCCCCTAAACCTTCAAACTTAATTAATCATCTGCAACTTACAGGTTAGTGTTCTTGATTAAACTCCTACTATTTGGGTTTTCTTCTTATGTTATGTTGTTGAAACTTGTTTTGGGCACATGAAGTTCTCTATCTTGTTCATTGTCTTGATCGAAAGAAGTTGCGTGTGTGGTTTATGATTTGTTTTGGATTTGTATATAAGGGTTCTAATTTGATTCTTGTTGTTGATATCTATCCGGTGTATTTAATTAGGGGTGTTTAAAAATCGTTAAAACTAACACCACCTTCAAGCCGAAGCTGGTTGGCCTATTCGGCCGGACCAAGATTTCAATTGGTTCGGTTTTTATGGTTTGACAGTTTAATAGTTAGGTTTGAAATTTGGAACATGTCGTGTTAACCGCACCGGTCTTTTAACCTTTATTATGTATATATTTCGTTTTCACTTATAAATATGTAGCTATGTATATGTACCTGTATAATAATCATGAATAATGTTCCTTTAAAAGTTTAAAAATAATCTAATGGTTTTGAAGAAGAACAAATTCAAACTGTTAAACCGTCAAAACTAAACCATTAATTTGCCAAATCGAGAAAACCCATCGGCCGATTTGGTTGTCATTTCCCGAAACTGTAATTAGTGATTTCGCCTAAAAGTTTCGTCAACAGTGAACTTGACCATAAATATTCTTAATCATTGATCATATTCATTCTACAAATAATTGAGTTTTAAATCATCATCCAGCGAATTGCTACTTTGCTTGTTGTTTCGGTTGATATATTTCATATGATTTTTATTGTGAGTTTGAATGTTGGCCTTTTTAAAGCATTGTGGGATCTTCAAAGAACTTTCAGGATCTTTGATATTGATCGCGATATACGACCAATCATGGTTCAGGGTCAGACACTTGAAGCCATCAAGGGTGGCGGTGGTTCTATAAAAGTTGGAACCACTGGCACCATCAATGCTCTAATGTCAAGGGAACTAAAATCAGTTAAAGTTGGATTCCCAATGGCAGCTTCATTACCCGATGAAGCTGCAACGGGTTCAACTCCGATAGCAAGAGTACAAGCATATGAAGCAAGCACTAGTAGCAGTAGCAACAACAACAGTAACAACACAACGGATGGAAAACAAACTAGCGTTGACCTAAAGACCAAACGCCATCATGCAAGGCAAGATAGCAGGAACCCGTTTCTTCGATCCGATAATGTATCTGTGGATGGAAATAGAGCTAATAATAGTAATAATAGAAGAAAAAATGACAAGAAGGGGTCTTGCATGGTTGAAATAGTTGATGTAAAATGCGGAGTTCCTGATAAAACATGGGCGAATCCAATTACTAGTCGGTTGAAGAAACTCACTTTCTCAAAACTTTCCGAAGCCAA
Source organism: Flaveria floridana (assembly GCA_018326465.1). Taxonomy (NCBI): domain Eukaryota; kingdom Viridiplantae; phylum Streptophyta; class Magnoliopsida; order Asterales; family Asteraceae; genus Flaveria; species Flaveria floridana. The sequence goes on from BJCO01636284.1 coordinate 12,845, forward strand.
TGGTGTTAAGTAAACAAGAGCCAGGGTCGGGATCTATTGAAGACTCCAAAGTATGAGAACTTGGACGAAACGTGGTCTATTAACCATACGGTCAGTCAAATTGTCTATTAATAAAGTATCTAATGTCGTTACTTTCTTATAGTTCGACCGTCTGAGAGTTTATCAATGTGAATGTTTGGGAATGATGAGGGGACTAAGGGTTTTTGTTTCCTCCTTGAGTTTTCTTTATTTATCCACAAACTTTTAATAAGATATGAAAACATGTCATGTGCCAATGTGAACATGAAGCCAAATAGCCTACATGTTATGTCCATTTAATGATAATTGACAATTGGGTTTGCTTTTGGTCTTTTTGGTTTTGTGGAAATTACATTCTTGTCCCTTCTAATTTTTGCCCAAAATTTAACTACTAAAAACCAGTTATAATAATTAAAAATTTAGAATTGGTAATCCCTTCTTCCATGGCTCAAATGAAAGGATCCATTTAGCTGATTCAAAATTTAATTAAAAAAAGGCAATTTAATTAGTTAGAGTTAGTTGCATTCTAGACCACTCAAATGTGGTACGGTGATAGGGCACTGGGATTCTCCAAAGGAGACCTGGGTTGGTAGACAAATTGGGCGGCAAGCCTAGGGCAATGATTAGGGAATGCCAATCAAGGTCCAAGTGTAACATTAGTGTGAGACAGAGATAGCAGTTCGAGCTTCACCCCTGGTTTGATTTAAAACCGTGATCTATTGCTGTTTTTGGATGAGGCGCCCAGCGAGTCTGGAAATCCTAATCTCCATGGTATCCAAATCTGCTAACAAAAGCTTTTAACTTTCTGAGTTCTGAGCCATGATCTGGTGTCCTTGCTAACATCTAAAAGCATTGAGCCATAAAATTGTGTGTATAGTGCACCACCAAAGTCCATGTATGCTTCAGTGTATGCCTGATAACTCTAGAACCAAAATATTCAGACCATTGTTTCTTAATAGAAGGATAATCTTTGGATGTCTTTCATTCTTTCAACCCAATGGATTCAGTCATCAGTGTATGACCCTAATGTTAATTATATGATTACAACAACAACAATATAATAATAATAATAATAATAATTTATACCTTCGAATGAAAAGAATTTAGGAGGTTCTATGCGGCATTTTAGATAAACTTCGGATGTTTTTTAACCCCTTTAACCAAACGGGTCAAGATATCCATTTCTACTAAACACAAAAGATAAACACGTCTGGTGGGGAGTATTCAAATCTTGAACTGCATTTATAAAAACTGGTAACCACATTCGAACATGAGCATATGCATTACAAAATAAAATTCATGTTTAACAGAGAACTGCACTGTAAAATATTGTTATAGACAAGCAAATACAACGACTGTTTTGCTAATGAGGCTGAAAATTACAAAAAAATGAAAAAAAAATGAAAAAAACCCCCTCAAATTATGATGCCTTGATAATCATGGTATTCACTGTGAACAACATGATTATGGGAAGCAAGTGCTTTTCATAATTGAAAGAGAAAAGAAAAGCTATATCATCAGTGAAGCATTATAAAGATTAGTAACTGCAGAATTATATGTGATCATGAAAGTGCTTTTCAATGTATGTACCTGCATAAAGCTGTTTATTTCTTTCTCCAGAAACAAGGGTGAAATTGCCTTAATTGTTATTGGTTACAAAAAGCGCGAGAGACACTTCAAGATAATTGGTTACTGCCTAGGCATGAGGCGCAAAGCGTAAAAGTGGACCGCCTTTGCACGTCAGGCGTAATTTATTTATATAATTATTATCTAATAAAAGTACAACTTCTAAGCTACAAGGAAGTTTTAAAATCTTTAAAAGTGACCGCAAAATTTATTCTTTTTATAAAATTGACATACAAACCATAACACAAAGACCATACACTTGAATTCCTCCACTAGCTAATTTTTTTAACGACGACAGTTCCTTTACTAGTTTTTTAATATTTCTCATAGGTTTTTAGCATCACTCTCTAAAGTTGAGCTATACATAAGCTTTATATATGATTTAACATATAAATAACATATATGTACAACTTAAAAAGCCATATATACAACATCCTAATGCATAAAACCTTCCCCAGACAAAAGGCGCGTATCAAGACTGCGTCTCATGCCGCTTTTCCATGTGTTTTTTTCACAGACTGCACTTCACCTAGTCTAACGGGATAAAGCAGGCGTCTCACGCTCAGGTACGCTTTAAAAACCAAATAATTGGTATCAATCACATCATATGGTTGCTTAGGAACGAAGGGCAGTTATATATGAGGTAACACTTCCTCTTAATGACACTGAATCCTACCCCTTATACATGTGATACACCATCAAGCACACTATGAACACCAAAGTATCCAACTGGATTGCTGATGTTGCCATATCAAATGTATCTACTCATAAGCTTAAATAAATCAATAAAAAATAAGTGTTATCGACTTATTAACCGGCCTGTGTCCCCAAAATTCACAAGAAGAGACAATGCAGCTCACAGGGTCACTCAAAGCCAAGAAGTAGGGTTCGGACTACTATCTCTGCCCTAACATCGCATTATGCTTGGACCTTGGCTAGTTATCACTTTGGTCTGGACACCCAAGATGTTTACCTGTGAAGGATCGAACCTAAGCTTCCACCGGAGTCATGAGCTTAAATGGTTGAATAAGTCGAATGAACATATAAACTAAAGAACATAAACAAACCTAAACGAATGTAAAAGGACGAAAATAAATGAACGTTTACGAATATAAATAAACGTGTACATGTACATGTTTGTTTTTTAGTTAAATGAATAATTTTTGTTCGTGTTCATTCGTCTATTAAAAATACGAATAAATAAACAAAAAGGTTCGTCTTAACTTTTAGTTTTTTACAAGTATACATGAGGCAAATGAGTTATTAAAGTTATGATGTAACAACCTAACGAACACGTTACTTTTTCTTCACCTGCTAATTATTAGGTATTCAGTAGTGGTTTAGAATTTTGCCTATGTCCATCGTGACATCATCTTAGATTTCAACTCTTTAACAATAAAATAACAAAAATGTTCATTGTCAAAAAATCATTTTGTTGTCAAATATTCATTTAAATACTTTATAAACATGTTGTGAAACAGTCGATACGAGTTTCATGTGTCATGGGTGAGCATAAATATCAATTAACAAGGGGGTAATTATATACAGTAGTAACCAAACACTTAAGTCACGTATATACCTCTAAACTCATTTAATTTGTACCAAGTGTTAATTTTATGTAATGTTTTTATAGATGTTTAAATTTTTAAAATTAAATAAGGCAAATGAAACATAAATCTTGGTTAATAAAGAGTGATTATTTTTTATAGTTTGACTTATATCTAAAAAAAGTTGAAACCCTACTATTACTTAACGATTTTTTATTCAAGTTAATGAGAAACGTTTTCACCTTTTAATAACTAAAATTTACGTAAGTTTCATTTGGATCACTTAATCTTAAATTTTTAAGAAAGTATAAAAATATTACATAAGATTGAAGCATATAGTAAAAATTAAATGATTGAAGAAGGACAATTTTTTTTAAAAACTTGGTTATTATCATATAAAATGTCTCATTAATAAACGATAGCTTTTATAGGTGACAAGGCTATTAACATCCATAAAACCTAATTAAGGAACCACTCTTTTGAATTAAAAAATAAATTGAACCGAACAAAACAAGACATGGGACCAAACCCTTAATCTCTGGCCGCTTTTCAGTATTTAGATTTTACTATTTTTGGTCTTAGTTTCGGGTCACAACCCAGGCCACAAATACAATCTAGCTCCAACCAAAAACCTAACCGACAAAAATCAGTATGGAACTAGCCTAAACCAAATGAGGCATACGCGGTCCAATACTTCGGTCCTTGGGCACACTTTTTCCATATTATCGTTTACAGTTTGGTTCGGTTACATACATGTATGGTCTAGTATGTGTCCCTTAAGATTTATGTAGATGTTGATATGACATAGTTTTAAAAAAATATCGGGTTTAGCCGACAATCATGAGATTCCTGTGTAAATGTTTAGTTGTTGGTACCGTGATTCGTTACGGACATAAATATCAATCATTAAATAAAAAGCACAAGCAAACCTTTTGGATTAAAGTAGGGGAAATTGGAGTTTCAATATTTGGACGTAATTCTGTTTTGTTACATTCAATGCCAGTCACATGAATAAAACAATAGCAATAAAATTATAGATGAAATTTGGATGGAAAGAATACTAGTATTAATAATATCAATCTTATATCAGATTGTAAAATTGTTTTTTTTTTATATTTCGTCTCATATTTGTTGGGTAGGCCCAAGAGTAACATGTATGCTTGTTATTTTGTAAAAATACTCATCATGGTTTTAAATAATTATGTAATACTAAATCCAAGAAAACTAGAAATATTAATAAAGCTAAAAAGTAATGGATTAGGAGACTATTTATTAACCAAGATCAAAGATAAAACAAAAGAAATTTTTTTAGCTGGTAAGATTCAAATAAACGAGTATGTATATTTTAAGAAATCGAATCGGCATTACCTAATATCATACCCGTCTCAAATGCATGAAAATTTTATTTTTATTTCAACTAACGTGATAATAGAACACTTTTGTCTAATATATATTCATACCATTCTACTTTCACTTAAAACTGTTTAATGATAAAAAGTTGTACTGAATTAACATTAACTCAGACAAATAGTTATATGAGTCGAGTCATCTCCTATTCCAACTGAATATTAAACTTATGTTCTCCTCATATCCAACACGTGACTTGATGAGCTTGTACATTGAGTTTATTGCTGTAGAAGTAAAACAAAATAATTACTATCTATCCCAGCAAATTACTATTAGACCTTTTACTTAAGGGAGTTTATCTTGAATTTAAAATTATACCAAGCCTACTAGCTCAAGTTGAGTCTAATCAAACTATATCTAGTTTATTTCAAATGCAATCATGAGTCATTTGAGCTATTTAAAATTGGACTAGTTTAATTTAATTTCGCTCATGTTACCATGTTTATTTAAAAATAAAAACACCACAATTAGTTGAAACAAGTTTTCTTTTCAAATTTCCTAGATCTACATGTTCAACTCTTCAAGATTCATTTCACATATATTATATGTCACGTCTATGTATGTATTACATTAATCTACACACAATATCATTTGTCTAATAATATAACTTTAGCAATTATCAAAATGCATAGTGTCTTTAGGATTCAAAATCCAATTTCATTTAATCTAATTATATACTTTTAGCAATTACACCCTCTAAAAATCTTGAATCTCACCTGCAACTTCACCACCATCACCATCTTCATCTTCATCTTCAACCTCAAGCTCTCATCAGTCATCACACCAACAACAATGGCGACCAAATCTTTGAAATCCAAGAAACCCCCATCAACCCCATCACCCCCAAAACAACCCTCATCAAACCCTTCAAGATCCTCCTCTCTTTCGTCCCATCTCGCCATGATCGAACTCAAACACAGAATCTTGACTTCACTCTCCAAACTCTCCGATAGAGACACCCACCAGATCGCCGTTGAAGACCTCGAAAAGATCATCCAAACCCTAACCCCCGATGGCATCACAATGCTGTTGAACTCACTATACGACGCCACTGGCGATTCGAACAAACCTGCAGTCAAGAAAGAAGCAATTCGCCTCTTGTTCTTCTTGTGTGCGACCCACACTGATTCTGCAGCGACCCATTTGACGAAAATCATTGCCCACATTGTGAAAAGGCTTAAAGATTCAGATTCGGGGGTGAAAGATGCGTGTAGAGAGGCAATTGGTGAGCTTTCGGCCTTGTATTTGAAAGGGGATGGGGGTGAGAATGTTGGGGCTGTGGTTTCGTTGTTTGTGAAGCCGTTGTTTGAAGCTTTGAATGATCAGAATAAAGGGGTTCAAGCTGGTGCAGCAATGTGTATGGCTAAGATGGTTGAAATGGCTTCGGACCCCCCGATTTCGGCGTTTCAGAAGATGTGTGTTAGGATCTGCAAGTATCTTAATAACCCTAATTTCTTGGCTAAGGCTGCACTTTTACAAGTGGTTTCTAGTCTTTCTCAGGTTTGATTAATTTGGCTATTAACATCTTATTATGTAGTGGTTTCATAACATTTGATGCCTATAAATCATAGTATGTTAAATTCAATATTCGATCCATTGGTCCTATCAAGATTAGGAAAGGGATTTAAGGGTGATTGCCTGATTATCTGATAATTGGAAACCTTTTGGTAATCAGGTAAAACACAGCTTGGTGGCTGGTGTTCAAGGGGGTAAAAGACAGGAAATGCAGCTTGACTGATTATGTTAGTATAAGTCAGGAAATGCAGCTTGACTGATTATGTGATTAGTGGGATTTGAGGTCTTAATAACCAGAATACCAGATTGTAGTGTTTGGATTACAGATTTGCTTCTCGTTATATGATTATAGGAGTTGAACGATCACTTTCGTTCTCCCCACAGCAACAAAATGATGATATAAGAGAAGTAATTAAATTTGAGGCACTTTTGCTTCCCTTGTTAAAACGTCTCGCTTTTGTTCATACTAATGTTTTGTTTGATCATCATATCACTTCAAATGCCAAAAGCACATCAAAAACACACTCCCTGGAAACTTAGTGCTAACTACTTAATTACTTGATTATGTCATTATGCCGAAGATATCTAGGGTGCTTATGGTATGATGTGCAAATAAGACTTTATATTAACTTTGTTGCAGGTTGGTGCTATTTCTCCACAAGGCTTGGAGCCACTGCTTCAAAGTATTCATGATTGTTTGACCAATTCTGATTGGGCAGCTCGAAAGGCAGCAGCTGATGCATTAAATTCATTAGCGTTGCATTCAACCAACTTAATCACAGGGAAAACAGGCCCCACAATAACCGCCCTTGAGGAGTGTCGCTTTGATAAGGTTAGTTTTGAAATGCTACTCTTGAGAATTAAAAAAAGTCAACTCGAATCCCTTTTTAACTCAACAAAACAAAGCTAATGTTTTTTTTTTGGTTGAATTTCTACAGATAAAGCCTGCAAGAGAAAGCATAGTAGAGGCTTTGCAACAATGGCAACGTCTTGCAGGAGGTTCTGAAGATCAGAAAATACCAGGTAATGGTGGGCTCAAAAAATATAATATTCTTTGTTGGTTGCTCACCCCTGTACTTATGAGTGGGTTGATTGGGGTTTAATTTTATCTCTAATGGGTCAAGTGGGTAAAACTTGTCAAAGTGTATATTTAATACAAACTACCTCCTAAATTAAAGTATCAGTTTGGCTGGTTTAGATCGATCCTAACCGGATGTTGGTTTCATTTATGCCGATTCTGGCAAAATTATAAAATTACAAATATATATCATAAAGTATGGACCTAATTTTTTTTGGTAAGGCAGACCCAGCCTGTTTCAATCCGTACATAAAGCACATGTTTTGACTACCCAATTTGACCCGTTACCCAACCCACCCATTAGCTACCATTGTGTATAATGTGATCATGTGTATGTAAATTCTTTAGATGGTGAAGATTCAAAGCCAGCTAAATCAGGTGAAAGAAAACCCGAGGCCCCACCAAAGAATGATGAACCAGAGGCTAGCAACATACCTGAGAAGGCAGTTGGAATCTTGAAAAAGAAAGCACCTGCTTTATGTGATAAAGAATTAAACCCCGAGTTTTTTCAAAGACTTGAAAAGCGGGTTTCTGGTGAAGTTGAAGTGGTTGTCCCTCGAAGATTTGTGAAGTCATCTAATGAGCAAAACGGAGAAGAGTCGGGTCTGAATGAGACAGATGCCGGGTCACAGTCAAAAGAGAGCTACCAAAAAGTGGACCGAGGAATCGGTGGGCCTTCTAGAAGGAGGGAATTTGAAGATGTAAATGATTCAAGTCAGAGGGAGGGTTTTAGAAGTAATAAAGGAAATTGGTTGGCTATTCAGAGGCAATTACTACAGTTGGAGAGACAACAGGCTCATCTCATGAACATGTTGCAGGTATGACAGTATAAATGACTGTAAGATAATTTCATGTATTTAAAAGTTAAAAATGGCAATCTGGAACCATTTACTTATGAATGGGTAACTTTGGGTTATGTTCAAGCTCTAACCGCTAAAATTAGAGGTGACGACATTGGCGGATCAGGAACAAGGCAAAATGTCGTCGGGTTGAAATGTTGTCATTTTTTAGTTTGGTTTGAAATGGATCGGTTTAGGTGGGATTGAACCCCAAACACTTTCTTGTCCATTTTGTTAGTTTCCTGTAACTAAATGATATGTTTATTATGATTATAAAAAAATGATAGTACAAAAATTATATAAACCTTTGTTTTAAACGGTTAAGGAGGTCGTATGCTGTGCGTTAAAACAGACTTTGGGTAACTTTTAAGTTTTAACCACTTAGGCTCATTTGACATGTTCCCCCTTTTTGTCATTTTGATTGGACCCATTTGAGATACAACACTATTCAAATTAACCCAATTCATAAGTAAATGAGTTAATTAAAATTACCATCTCCTGGTAAATAAAAATAGCTAAAGAAGAAGCGAGACAAATGGGTTGATCATGTCAAATGGTCAACAGTTGCCCAAGTTGTAGTTAAGACCATGTTTGGCTTTCCATTTCAAAAGGACTTTTTAACTTTTGGAGGGGTGAAATGACAAAAATGCCCCTTCAAATAAGTCAATTAGTTAAAATTTCTAGCTTATTGACTTATTTGGAGGGGTATTTTTGTCTTTTTACCCCTCAAATAAGTCAAAAGGAGATTACAAATGGAAATCCCAAACAGCCCCTAAATATTTAAAAGCTCTTAATTTTTCTATTGACAAATATAGATCTGTTTGAAACAATATAATTTTTGTGATCGTATTTGACACACTAAATGTGTAATGAAAGGGGCAAAAGAATATCTGAAAGAAAGGAAATCTATTAGTTATTCGTTAAAGTTTCATTTATTCAATGACCAGAATTAGACGGGGATATATCGCTCAGAGACGTATGTTCATAGAAAACAAATATAGGCCGAAAAAAGTGTTTTAGGCCAGCCTGACCCTTTTGACCACACGTTTGCCACCAATAATTTGCATGTTATGTCAAAAGGTCTTTTGATATTGCAGGATTTCATGGGTGGATCTCATGATGGCATGATGACTCTAGAGAACAGAGTGCGGGGACTTGAACGTGTTGTTGAAGACATGGCCCGTGATCTTTCATTATCAGCTAATAACCGAAGAGGTGGTAATTACAAGATGGGATTTGAGGAAACAGGTAGACCATTAGGGAAATACAACGGTTTCTCTGACTACCCTAATACAAAATTAGGTAGAAATGATGACCCGATGTCTTACATGGGCTCAACTATGAGGGGTAGAGGATCTTCGTGGAGATCAGAAGGGCCCGAAAGTTGGGACTACCATTCATATGGCAGAAACCCTCAAATGGGATTAAGGAGAGGTATGGATGGTAGGTCACCTAAATCAGAAACCGAAACTGAACCCGTTAATAGGAGAGGTTGGGGGGATAAAGGGGTTGGGCCTGGGCCCGGGCCTGCTAGGTTCGGGGAGGGACCATCAGCTAGAAGTGTTTGGCAAGCTTCAAAAGATGAAGCGACACTGGAAGCAATTAGGGTGGCTGCAGGTGAAGACAACGGGCCCGCCCGAACCGCCCGAGTGGCAGTTCCTGAAATGACTGCTGAAGCAATGGGAGACGAGAATGTGCAGGATCGGGATCCGGTTTGGACTGCTTGGAGTAATGCAATGGATGCTGTTCATGTCGGTGATGCTGATACGGCTTTTGCTGAGGTTTTGTCTACTGGTGATGATTTATTGCTTGTGAAACTAATGGACCGAACAGGCCCGGTGATTGATCAGCTCTCCAGTGAAGTCGGGACTGAAGTTTTGCATGCTGTTGCACAGTTTCTTCTGGACCAAAATGTGTTTGATATCTGCTTGTCATGGCTTCAACAGGTATACATTAATATATCAATATAGGTTGGGGGACCTTTTCATAGAAAAAACAAGAAAACATGTTAGTTATTTATGGTTTTAACTAAGAAGAAAAACATGCGCCGGGCCCCTAACTGTAGTCACTAAAAATAGGACCAATAAGTTCTCGTTCTGCCAAGTACTCTTAAGGGTGTTTGTGTTCATTTCGAAAGTGATTACGTGACATCAAATACTTACAAAGAGAAGTTTAATTTTGTGTGCAGTTGCTGGATATGATTGTAGAGAATGGAGCAGATAATGTAGAAATCCCAATGGAATTGAAAAGGGAGATTTTGGTCAATCTGAATGAAGCTGCTTCAACCATTGAGCCTCCTGATGACTGGGAAGGTATGGTGCCAGATCAGCTGTTGTTACAGCTAGCATCTGCTTGGGATATTGATTTGCAGCAGCTAGAGAAATGATTGCATATATATATGCTTTTGTTCATTATTATTGTGGTTTTATAGTCTTTGATTGAAGATAGTTGTTCTTTTTGCATGGAAAAAGAGTAATGTGAAGAGGTTTTGTATGTGATAACTGAGATTTGCTTGAATGATACGTGCATGTTTTCAGTTCATTTCAGTCATTTTCTGGATCTTGTTTTGATCATCACAAGTTTTGTAATCGTCGCACTTCTTTTTTCATACCCATGACCCCTTTCGGGTCATGTGGGAGTGGAATCTACACTCGGGCTCGGGGTTTTCCTATAAGAGACTCAGAGACATGGTTTTGGTTTGACCAAAAGGAAGGCTTTTTTGGTCAAACAAAAGAAGACCATAAACCCAAATCACAGGAACAAAACATGCATTCATCTTGAGAACAAGCATGCATTTTTAAAATGTAAAAACACCCCTTCAGCATATCATATGTGTTGATGTTATACAGTTTTATACGCCGAGCTTGACTTAGTTGACGAGTCTAAACGAACTTATTATTTTTATAATTATAATATTGTTAGTTCGTGATATTTTTATAATTATAATATGAGTTAATCTCGGTTTTGGTCCCTGTGTTTTGCAAATTGACTCCACTTGAGTACCAACGTTTATTTTGTCTCCATTTGAATACCAAAGATTGAAAAAGTTCTCTGTTTCAGTCCAATTTTCTAACGGTGTTAACATTTTCTGTTAGATTTTTGTAAAAAGACCAAAATACCCCTAAGGGCTATAAAAATATCACCATCTCCACCACATACCACCACCACCACCACACACCACCGCCACCACACACTACCGCCACCACACACCACCGCCACCACACACCACCTCCGGCACACTCCACCGCCACACACCACCGCCGCCACATACCACCGCCACCACACACCACCGCCGACACACTCCACCACCACACACTATCGAATAGAAAATGTTACCCCTCGCTGCATTTCCAGCAGCTGTCTTCTTCGGTAACAAAACAGGGTTAATGTTCGGAAGAACACCACCATGAGCAATCGTCACCCCCGCTAACAATTTCCCCAACTCATCATCGTTCCTAATCGCCAAAAGCACATGCCTTGGGATTATCCTGTTCTTCTTGTTATCCCTCGCTGCATTTCCAGCCAACTCCAAAACCTATATCCAAAAGATTCAAAACCCAATTAGATTGTGAATAAAACAAACCCAAATCAACAACAAAATCAGAAATCAAGATCTTTTAACAAGATTACGCCCAAACTGTAACAAAATAAAATCCCAAATCAACACCAGAATCAGAAATCAAGATCTTTCAACAAGAACACCCCCAATTTGTAACAAAATCAAACCACCAAACATCAAATCCCTAAATTGGAACTTTGAATTAGACCAACAGAAGCCCAAAAGAATCAAATTAGTGAACTTACTTCAGCAGCAAGGTATTCAAGAACGGCGGCGAGGTACACCGGAGCTCCGGTGCCGACACGCTTCGCATACCGTCCGTTCTTGAGGTACCGACCGATTCTTCCGACGGGAAACTGCAAACCAGCTCTGATTGAACGAGTGACGGCTTTCTTCCGGTCACCGCTTTTGCGACCTCCGGCACCCTTCTTAGCTTTTCCGGTGGCTTCCATTGCTGTTTTTGTGAATATAAAGATGGATGATTTCGGTGGTTTTATGGGTCACCGGTGGTGAATTGGTGGTTATATAGTGGTTATCGGTGCCGGCGGTGGTGTGTGGTGGCGGTGGTGTGTGGTGGCGGTGGTGTGTGGTGG